>JASAOC010002048.1:0-103544 GCA_030849835.1 Herpetomonas samuelpessoai
GCATTGAGGTCGCTAAGTTCGGCCATGAGAGCCTCGATCTCGCGCTCACGAGCAGCGAGTTCTTCCCGGAAGATGTTCTTGACATCCTCCAGTTCTTTTTGTTTTTCAGCCAGAGCAGTTTCGAGGGCCTCCAACTGGTCGTCACGCGTTCTACTGTGATATAGTGCTTCGGCATCTTCAAGTGGCAGGCGAGCCGCGGTGGAAGCCTGCTGTGTGGTTTGGAGCTCCTCCTCGGCTCTGTCGAGTCGGCGCTGTAGCTCGTAAATGACGCCATCACGCTCCGATACCATGACCTCGTGGTCCATTTGGTGCTCGACGATTTGCTCAATCAAGGCCTCGACTTCGCGCTTGGCGACCTCCAGTTGCTCTCGAAGGTCCTGCATCTCCTCCTCGTGATCTCGGCGCTCCTGCTGCAGCACCTCATTGTGGATCTGTGCAGCCGCCATGCGTTCACGGAGCTCCTCAACCTGGTGAGGGTGCAACGGTAGATCGCCAGTGGCGTCAGCGGCGAGGCCGTCACCCGTAGAGGGAAGCGGAGGTTCTCTTGTGGGGCTGAGAGGGACGCTAACGGTTTCGGCCGTCTGCCTTTCGTTTCCTGCAGCACCCTGCACATCCGATTCACTGTCTGGCAGGTGATTCTGAGATGCAACGGCGGCTCTAAGTTCCTCCAGCTCTCGAAGTAAGTCTTCATTCTCCTGTGCAAGGGCCTCTGTCGTGAGTTGCCGAGTTGCAAAATGCTGTCGTAACCGTTCGTTGTCCAGGCGTTGCTGCTCCAGTGCAATGACGAAGTAGTCTTTTTCGCTCATGAGGGCGTCCCTCTCCGCTTGCATCTGCTGCAGGGTGTTTTCTAGTTGGCCTCTTTGGCTGTCGTACTGATCCTTCTGGGCCTTCAGCTGCTTCCGTAACGCAGCATTGGCGGCGAGGGCGTCGCCGAGTCGCACGCGTAGCGTTCCGATATCGCTCTGCATGTCATCTAGGCCATGGAGCCAGGAATGACTGTCACTCGCACCAGACTGCCGGGAGAGGGACCGCGCCGCGCTAGGCGCCCCATTCCGCGGTAATGACGCGCCGTTGTGTGACTGACTCATTGAAAGACGGGGGGAGGTGAAGGGGAACGAGAGCGAAGGGGCGAAGAGGAGTGAAGAAAGCAAACGCACCAACTCAGACGGTTAAGAAAGTGGAAATGCTCTCTCTCTCTCTACGTTTCTCTCTTTCTCTCTCAGGTGTTTTTTCCCCTCCTTCTTCACACAACAAAACCTTGGCAGTATGCAGCCGTCGAATGGGTAGAAATAGATGAGCAACCAACGAAAGCAGGGCTGACGGCTGTGTGGGGAACGCCGTAGATTAAAACACGAAAATAGAAAACAAAAGCCACCACGCACAAGTCAATTGGGTCCGTCCACAGGTACAGCGAGTGCGTTAGTGACAAATTTTTTAGAAAAAAAAACACGCCGTAGGGTGTCAAATGTTCAAAAGCACACACAAGTCGGAAACCGAATAAGAAAAATACGTGCGGGAGGAACGGAGGAAGTGGAATAATAAATAGAAGAGACGGGAAGATGATAGATGGGGAGCTGCGCGTGTGTATCTAGCTACTTTTTTTTTTTACGCTTTGTTTTCGCTCGTTGAGTCGCTTTACTGATACTTTAGCGAACGAGGTGGATGTCGGTTCCGTCCTTCGATATATGTATATACTGCGTATGCGCGTGTGTGGGCGCGTGTCAATTCCTCTTCTGCGGTGCTTGTACCCTGCGTCTACGGATAAATGTGTGTCCTCTTCCCTACTCTCTCGATGGATCGTCCTTTTGCGGAAGCAGGTGATGTATAGGCGAAGGTAGAACCCAACAGGGCAAGAGAGAACGAGAGAAATGAAGAAAGCGCAAGGGGAACGCCACGTTACAGAAAGTAAGGAAGATAAATAAGGGAAAGGAGGGGGAAAAAATGAGCGCGCACGAGGTTTGAGGAAACGAAAGAGAGGAGAAAAAGTAAAAAATGAAATGGCCAAAAAAAAAAGAATTTTAAAAATAGGAACGGGAGAGAAGGGGGAAGAAAAAGCGAGGAGGTCCTTTATGATACTTTGAAAAGCCAACAAAAGATAGGAGGATCAAAGGTGTGATCGGGTCGATAACGATTCCGTTGCGCCCTTTTTTTTTTTTTTTGTGTGGGGGTTTACGCCACTTTACTCTTTTTTTTTCCCTTCTCTACCAACGCGGATTGTCAGCAAGAAGAAGAAGGCAAATTGGAGTGAGGTAACCAAGTATAAAATGGAAAGAAAATCGAGCCGGAGATGAGTATGTGTGCTTGTGTTCGTGTTTGCCTTTACCTTTGTACAAAGATACAGAGTCAATGAGGGATCCGAAAGAGGGGGAGGACAGAGAAAGCAAAGCGATGGAGTGCCTTGCTCCCTTCTTCTTCCTCCTTCAAATGTGATTCAGACACCTCTTTTTTTTTTTTTAAAGAATACTTCCAAAACGAACGTCAATGATAAGTCAAATGAACGAAAGAGGGAAAGGAGAACACGAGAACGAAGATGACCAAGCAAGATAAACCACAGGAAGAGGAAAGAGGGAGTGATATCTAGATGTTGATATGAAACCTGTCTTGCCGAGAAGGAAATGTTTTTTTTTCCGTGTTACTGTTTCTTTACCTGATCGGCTCCTCTCAGTGTACTTTGCGTGTGCTCCTGTCTTTATGTTAGTGTTACCCCTTTTCAAACAAAGTTGAGCTTCGCTAGTCTATGAGTCACGAGATTTGAAAGGGAAGGAAACAATTTAAGAACGAAAAGCAAAGGAATCTGCAAGACGCTGCAATATCTTCGCAGCGTTCCCGTCAGACACGGTGAGGAGGCAATATAAAGAGGGAAACAGACGCGCTAGATGCAGCTGAGGTAAGGAATGAGAACAAAGGTAAAAAAAAAAATGATGAAGAGAGGTGGAAACGGATCACCCGAGATTTGAAGAGAGAAAAATGAGAACAGACAAACCAAGAAACAGAAAAAGAGCGCACAAGAAAAAAAAAATACGAGTGTGTGTGTGAGAGAGAGAGACAGCGAGAGCGCCACAGCAACGGAGAAGAGCGGATGTTAGTACGCCCTTCCTCAGCAGCTTGTGAAGAACACAAACAACGCTTCTTCCTTTTTTGCCGTTCTTTTTTTCTTTCTTTTTTGTCTTTCTACCTCACACCGTTCTCTTCTGTCAGGGCTTCCGTATATACCCAGACAGATATGAGTACGGCAAGAGAAACACACGAAGCGAGGTGTGGTGTACAACTGATATACTATTATCCCTTCCTTTATTCCTGTCGTTTCTTTTTTTTTTTTTAACTCTTTCGGTTTCTTTCCTGTCTTGCTGTCGATATGAGGCAGGCAAGCACGTTTTGTTGCGCCACCCCAAGACAAAAAAAAAAAATGGAAGTAGGAAAGCTGAGATAGGTAGTGTTAATCAGACTAAACGAAAGAGCAACTAGAACAAAGAGCAACTTCAACCTATGGTATGGGTCCTGCGAACAAGGGAAAACAGAAAAGTGGAGATCAAGCAAGAACGCAGTGAAGAAAGGACAAACACCGTGAATGATGCTTCTCTGCACGTTGTTGTTCCGTCGTGTTTTGTGATGGTTCGTGTGTGTTTGCAGGTGGAATAGCAGATACGTAAAAAGTTGGAGAAATGAGACGAAATGCAGGTAGAACCAGAACTCCTTTTTCGTTTTCGTTTTTGAACGCACGAGAAACACGAGCAGTAGTCGTCGTAACATCTGTGCTGTGCACGCACGCGTGCGCCACTGTATTTCATGTTTTCACCTTTACCGTCATGGCAAAGAAGTCCCTTCCGTTGGCCTGCAGAAGACACATGAACCGAACCATGATGATGCACGTACGCACGAATGGGCGCGGCTCGTCCAGAAGGGATACTTCTGAACCGCTCAACGATGAACGATCTGGTGCTTGACGCTGGATGCTTGCACCTCCCTTTGTGGCCACCTCTGAGAGTGTTATTCACAGTCCCTCGTCTTTCCTTCTGTGCTTACTTCTTCTTTTGTGTGCGATTGTTATGCATCGCTGGTACTGACTTGCGTGAATGTGAGAGGGAAGATGCCTAGTATTACGTTCATCAGACTGTGAGGAGGGAATCTGTAGAAAGAGAAGTGGGTGAAGGGAAGAACGTGAGACGATGGCGCAGGTGCGACACCGAGAAATGCCGTGAGAACAACGTGGAGCGCAGGCAGAAAGCAGTCGCTGTGAAGGTAGTGAGGCAGTGAAGGAAGAAAAAAGAAAGAGAGAGAGAGAGAGAAAAAGAAAGAGGTGACACAACGCTGGCTCTCTGCCCTTGTTCTTCTTCCTCTCTTCCTTCTTGTTACATCTCTGGTGGATGATGAGTTGCAAAGACGTGAAAAGGCGCGAAATCCTCTAGCAGCGGATTGAAGCCGCTCTTCGTGGTGAAGAGCGCCGTCTTATCGCCGCCAAACGTCTTCCAAAACGTCGGATGGCTCATGCAGGCCACCTCCTTCTCCGCCCCGCACACCCGCTTGTACACCGTCGACAGGTGATCAAAGTCTGTGGGAAAGGCAATGTCCATCATGCCCGCGTTGCCCTGCAGCGTGTCGATGGGCCGACGAAGGTACATGTCCTTGGCAATGCGCATCTTCACCTGCAGCACGGGCCCGTTCACGCCCGGCAGCCCCTGCCGTACCGACGACCAGTCCGCCGCAAACAGGTGGTGCCGTGGGAAGTACTCGGCCAGCACCTCCAGCAGCAGCATCTGGCCCGTCGGCAACCACGCGGTGCGGAAGGGGCTGTGCTGCCACATCATTTTTGTGACAATGACGTGCATCGGGTCGTCCATGTTGGGCTCGATGCCGCCGAAGCGAGGGGGGTCCAGCGTCTCGCGGCCGCCCGTGAGGCAGAGGACCTTGAGGTTGTGGAAGCTCTCCTCCTGCATCCAATTCAGGTAGCGCAGGTACCGCAGAATGATGGGGTCCTTCAAGGGGTAGTAACGCTCGTGCGCCGTGCTCAAGTTATCGATTTGCTGGAACCCAAACCAGTGCTCGTTGCACGCGCCTTCCGCATCCCAGACGATGCAGTCGTGCGGCAGGCCGCTGAAGAGTTCCATGGCCAGCACCACGCAGCGGCGCTTCTCCACCTGGCGCCAGTTGAGGATGGAAATGTTGTGAATATGGACGTGATGGTAGTGGTGCACGAGCTTGTTGCGCAGAACTTGAATGAGGTGTGGGTTCATTTCAACGACATGGTACTGGCAGCGAGCGTAGACGTCAGGAAAGTGCTCGGCCAGGTAGTCCAGGAGAGAGAGGGCGAGGGCACCCGTACCGGCCCCCACATCGTACACAATCAACGGCTCTCGCGGGTCAAATTTAGCGCGCAGCGTCGTGACAAGGTACTCTGCCATGACCCATCCGTAGAACGGCTGGAACATCTGCGTGGGCGTCACGAACGAAGGTGTTGTCTCGTGAATCTTGGCGACGTAGCGCTCATAGTCGTACTGGCTGCGCAGCGAGCCGTAGGGGATAGGGTCAAAGTAACCCGTCGTCATCAGCTGACGGTACTTGCGGAACAGCTTCGGGTAATAGCCCCATTTCTGATGATAGAGCGCGAACTGCAAGAAGTCGCGCATTATGAGGTAGTACCCGAGGCTAGGGTGGTCCGCCAGGGCACCCCCTTCAAAGACAATCATGTCCTCGAACAGTTTTTTCTGTCGCGCCACACGCTTCTCCTCCAGCTGCGAGACAAGCTCCGAAAGTCGTTCCTCCGTGGTGACATCGTGTTCGGAGGACAGCACAGTAGGGACGCCCGTCTGCGGCCCAGCACCGTGGCGCATGCTGCCAAGGTGGCCTCCGCCGCCCCCGTTGTCGTAGTGGTCGGGTGTGCTATCGCTACCAGCACCCGTGGTGCGGAGCTCTCGACTGTGAGCGCCGTCACCACCAATGCCGCTGCGCATGAGGAACCCACTTCCTGCCACGTCACTGTCCGCACTAGAGGAATTGTCCTTAGACACCGGTGCGGCGTTCGGCGGCGGTCGTGAAGCAGCGTCTGAGAATCCATCAGCCGCGTCATAGGAACCAGATTCTGACTTGCCAGGGCTCCGCAGCGATCGCGACACGAAGACAAGACCAACTGGTGCGCAGCCCCCGCCGTTTTCTGAAGATAGCATCGCTCGATCTGCCCCATGGTCCCCACCAAGTGTACCCTGTGCCCACAGCACACGCGAATGTGGGAGACACGTATCATTCGCCAGACGCAGCGCACACGGGTGGTCGTGACAGAGGGCGGCAGTTGCGATGAGGTGCGCGTCTGCGCACCCGGAAAATGACTTTGCGCAGTGTCCTGGATGCACGTGCTGTGTGGCTGCCGTGGCGCGCAAAGGAAAGCTTCGGCACTGGCCGACCCGACCAACACAGTCGCCACCCCCACCACTGTCACGGGTAAGCGAGGAGGAAGAGGAGAGACGCGTAGATGTGAAGCCACTCACCTTAGTAGCGCAGTGGCGCGACAGCCTGAGGGATCGCGCTCGCATTTGGGGGCCTCACAGTGCTTTCGTCAATGTGTGTTTCCCCGGTTTCTGTTTTCGGAAAAGCTCGTCAGGAACGGGAGAAAGACAGCACTGGGAAATCGCAGCCCTTTTCGTTGTTGCTGTTTTTCGTGTCTCTTTCGCACACACGCACGCGGGCAGCAATGATATACCCGTCGTTGCTGCCAAACGAACCCTTCGTTTGTGGAGGCGCTGTGTAATGGTTGCCCTGATGTTGGTGCTGATGTGGTCGATACGAGGAAAAGAAAGATGACGGAAGGAAGGGGAAAGAAGGAACGATGCTACACAGCTTCTGCCTACCTTACCTAGAGACTGCTATGTGCCTTGCACGGGATTCAGCGGAGGGAGACAGGAAAACGAGATGGACGGAGCATGGAAGGAGCGCAGCATATATGTGTTGAACTTCGCTTTCAAGAGTGTTTCCATTCGATAGCATAGAGAAGTGAGCGTCCTTGTCGCCAATACAATGTTTTCCAAGGGCAACAGAACTACACATCGTCACACGACGAGAGAGGTGAGTCCAAGTGTTTGTGTGCCACAACGAGCCAGTCTCTCTCCTCGTCTAATGGTCACTTGATCACTCTCCTTTCAAAAGAAAGACGTCAGGACATGTGCAGTGAAACCATCTTGCGCAATAGAGGCCGTGCGTCTTCGCACTTCTTTTCCACACTCTCTCTGCATTCCTTTTTTTTTCCGTTGACATTGAGCAGATGACACATGCATCGTCTTTTCCTTTTCCATAATGCCTTGCTGACTTTATTTGGGTTGTTACGGTTGTGATAGCTACCGGTCATCGCGGGAGTAGGACTCACGCTGAGTCGCCGAGCACTGCTGATCTCTCTCTCTCTCGCTCTTCCTCTTTCTCGCTAGCCTCTCAGGACGCGTGCGGATGCCACTCCCGACTGTACATCTACTGTCAATCATGCCCACATCTTGCTCTGTTTCTTTCGTGTTCGCCCACCTTGACAGCGTTCCATCGTAACGTGTACGTGAACCCTCATTCTCGTTCACCAACCTGTATTTCGCTGACACGAGGCGTCGCCCATGCGCAAAGACCGTACGAATGGAAGGCAACTTCAACAGGAAGCCATGCTCTCAACACGCAATCGGAACTTTCTCGTCGCTCCATAGGGACTGGCCAACGTGTATAAGCAACATGTCGTAGTACAAACGGAAAGAATAGCAGTTCTCCGGACTTCATCTGAAGGCAGGGAACGAGGCGAAGGCAGGGAAGGTGAAACATGGCGATTAGCAGCCTCTCGGTGTGATCAGATTCCCAGAAATGGGAGGTCACAATAGCACTAACAAACGTAATCTTTTTTTTTTTTAAGGAAATCCCGTCAGTGCACGAGTCTCTACAGAAACGACAACCAATGCAGAGCAAGAAACAAAAGGGGAATAAATCCATGTCTCGACAAGTCTACAGCAACAATAAACCAAGGCCGACAGTCGCAGTACAAACGCACCAATGTAACAGTACAGAGAGCAATAAAGAATGGAAGGGGAGATAGTCTTTTAAAACCAAATACGGCAAATACGGCAAGTCCATATACCCAAGAGGAACGTCTTCCTCGGCTGCCATCCTCCTTTAGCATCTTTACACGTCGTCGGAGTCGTTCACAGGAGGCTCTCGTCGCGAAAATGGGCTCTCGTCATCGTCTTCACCGCTGTGGCGACGAACCTGGGGAGTCTTTGAAGCGTGGTCCTGTGTGCCTGAGGGTGCATAAGGCTCGTGGGCCTCTCCTTCCTCTTGCCTAAAGACAACCTCGGCTTCTTCCGCTCGGGCAGGGGAGTACTCTGCTGCTGTTGCTGTCGCCATCGTCGGTTGCGCGGCGGCGGGCAGAGCGCAGCCATCGCTCCGACTGCGATTAGTGTACTCCTTGCTATCGGTCATGGCGGTATCAGCGTCCTCGGCAGCGTCCGGTTCGTGCCGCTCGCTTGCCCTAGTTGAGGAGCCTGCGCTCCCGCCTCCCTCTGCCTGCTGATTCGCGCCCTGTGCACCGTGCTTCTTGAAGTTACGCCGCTTTTTGAGATCGAGACAGGCACAGAATGCCGGTTTGGTGTTTCCAGCCGCCGCCTGGCTGCTCTTGTACTCCCCCCTTTCCTTCTTCTTCTGGCGCTTCTTCATGATGTGCTCGTAGGTGCTCTGATTCGTGTACTTGAGGTAGAGGTGGAACGTGATGAGCTTCCCCAGCGCACATGCCCCCGCAATCGCCAGGGCAAGGGAGAGAAAATTGAAGACCATGATGGCCGGGAACGCATTTGGGTTGCTGTGATAGGCCTGGTCTTGCATCTTTTGCTTGAAGGCGGGGATGTCACGGAGAGCTTGAATAATGGTGTAGAGGCTCCACGCCACAATCCACACCATGCCCACCCATGCAAGGCCCATGAAGGTGGCGAAGAGCTTGTAATTCTTCGACCCGACGCAGGAGTTCAGCCAGCGGCAGTGATGATCAAAGCCGGGGACGCACTTGTCGCAGACACTGCAGTGCTTGCACCCCGCCTGGACATAACGCCGACAAAAGACACACGGCTCCGTGCCAGGCGGCGCCGCCTCTTCGGTCAGGTCCTCTTGCGCGAGGCGGGGAATATCTGTCCGGAACACCTCTGGATCTTCTTGACGGTACACCTCCAGCACAACCTTGGTCATCACGACGCCTCCCAAGAGGACCGACGTGATGACCACCACAACGATAAAGAGGGTGCCATTCATGTAGGGGATCTGAATCATGTAATGCAGAATGCCCAGGCTCCAGATCACAAGCCAGGCGCCGACTTGAAGAAAATCGGGCGGCCACTCGTAGCCGTTCCGACGCGGACGCACAGGGTCGTCGTAGACGTCCTTCCATTCCCCTTCCTTGCTGCGAGCGGTGCAGTATCCCATGATGGAGCTGTGGTGGCAGCAGCGATGGAAAGTGACGCAATAATGAAGTTCTTTTTCAAAAAGAAACAAAAAAATCAATTCTCCTCACAGAGCGAAATGAGCCAACGAGAGCACTGCCCTCTGTATGTCAACGTCGGCCAGTGTGCACCGTGCAAAAAGAAGTTCACAGGCGGGAGAAAAGCAACAGTGGCCGAATCGCGAAAGTGAAAACAAAAGAGAAGAACAAAGCAAAGATAGTACACTTGCGATTCCTTCGTTCACTCTTTCTCAGCTCAGGAGCAAAAAGAAAAAAAACTAAGGCTCGATGTTTCAATGCGTAAAAGGATCGTGGGTATTCCGGAAGATGTGTGTTGTTGTTTTTTCTTGCTTTTCTACTTAGCAGGTTCGATGATTTATTGATTTATTTTTGCTGCTCGACTGCAAAGCCCTCGTCACACAGCAGGGCGTTGCTGTTGTTTTTTTTTTTGTTTTTTTTAGTGCGTATCTATTCACAGAAAGCTGGAAACGGGGAGCGAATCGAAAAAAGGAAACAGGGTAGGAATTCACTCCCTCGGCCAACAGAAACCAAAAAAAAAAAAAAAAAGACACCAACACAAAGATGAAGGAGAGAGGAACAAAGGAAAAAAAAAAAAGAAACGGTGAGACAGCTAATGTACGAGAAGGTTACGTGGCAAACGTGAAATTCCAAGGAAAAGAATGTTTATTCAAAAGGACTGACAAAGGACTTTCGAAGAATGTGGAAGGATAATACTTTTTAAAAAAGGAATGGCGCAACGATTTCAGCGTCAATTCCTTTCTCTCTTTTTTTCCTGTTCTCCCAATTCACCCGCACGAGCTCGTAACGGAAAGATGCGATCACGAAGCCTCCTAATGCTCGAACACGCTCGGTAGTTCAGAAAGAGGGAAAACCTTGCAAAAAAAAAAAAAAGGAATTACGTGTGCCTCCCACCACAAACCTTGAACGCTCACCTGATGATTTCCCTCAAGTCGACGCAGTGTCGCTGATGTACTTCAGGGGGAAGAGAGAAGGGAAGGAGTGACACGGGAAAAGAAATAGAGGAAGAAGAATGAGGGAAAGGTGAAATAGGAGAAAGAGAATGCTATTTTTCACATTCGCCCATTCCGCTGCCGCCCATGCCTTGGTGGTTTCTCCTCATGCGACAAAGTCCCACACGCTCCAACTCGGATAGCACGCACACCTCGTCCTGTGACGGAGTGCACGCAGCCGCATCCAAGGTGGCTTAGGCGGGTCCTCAGAGAAACACACAGCCATGTTAGTGTGCTGCGTGCCTACGAGGGAGAAGGGAAGGAGAACGCATCACGCGATCGCAGCCCACTAATAAACACAATGGTGATGAGAGAGTCTTCTCCCTTCCCCCCTTTCTCCTTCTCCTTCTTTTTCACTTCATCAAAATGAAAAGAAAGTTACGAGGGGATAACCTCACGCGCTCGCATCACCTACTCCCCTCCTCTCCCCCCACCCTTTCCTGACTCAGTAGACACTGATTATGATTATTCCTGTGCTACACACACGACGAGCCACGTTTATGTTGTCTGTGTTGTGGACAAACTCCTCAGACCCACTTCCCTTTTTTCTTCTCTTTCTTTTTGAAAGTGTTCTTTGTGTGTGGACGGGAGGAGGATAGATTATGAACTCAGCTTCAGAGTGCACACCCCGACGAATTTCCTTCTTGCCGCTCTATCCGATAAGCCCATCCGCTACCATGCGTGTTGCTTTAGGAATAGGACAAGAAAAAAAAAAGAACCGCTTGTGCAGTGCTGGGCGACGGGGACATGAGGCACGAGGAATTGAAACAACGACGGGGGAACACAAGAGAGGGACGCGTAGTAGCTCTACAGAACCCTCGACAAGAAAACACAAAAAAAAAATAAAGAAGAGAGAGAATTTTGTCGTTGCTCACGCACCAAATTCCCATGCTTAGAATCGATAAAAGGGAAAATATAAAGTAGCGCGAAGCCTTCGTTTCTTTTTGCTGAATTTATTTTCCTCTTGTGGTTGTTGTTTCTGTTTCTCTTTACTTCTGGCGCTTGTACGTCTTCTCCCACAGGATGCGGACACTCGCAGCGAAGGCGGGGCTCTGTGCCTCAAAGGTCGTCAGAAGCGACTCCACGCGCTTCGCCACCTCTGCCTCGTACTCGGAGAACTTTTCCTGCAGCTTCGCCTCTGCAAAGAGATCCTTGATCAGCTGGACCTTGGCCGCGTCGGTGCTTCCGTAGTTCGCCTTGAAGAGCTTGACCTTGTCCTCCGGCGCGGTGGCCAAGAAGGTGACCGCGAGCCAGGAGCACTTGGCGTCCTGGATATCCGTGCCAATCTTGCCCAGCTTCTCTGGCGGCGTGAAGCAGTCCATGACGTCGTCCTGCACCTGGAAGTACTCGCCCATCACCACAGCCGCCTCCTCCACCTGCTGCGCATCCACCTTGTCCACGCTCTCGCTCACCAGCAGACCCATCACCAGCGGGAGCCAGTAGGTGTAGTAGGCGGTCTTGTACTTCACAATGCGCTGGTAGTTGAAGAGGGTGTACTCCACGTAATCGGTGGTGGTCGCGTGCGCCACGTCGGCGTCCAGCTTCGCGGAGTCCACCATCGAGGTGACGTCGTAGAGCTGACCAATCGTCGTGGTCATGTCAACCTCGTGGAAGGCGCGGAGGACCTCAGCGAGGTACGGGCGGTCCGCAAAGAAGTGCGTCGCCATGCGTGTGGCCCAGGCAAGCAGAATGAGGCCATCGTTGATGGCAACCTGCGCCGTCACGCCAGGACGGAGGTACCAGCACGGCTTTCCGCGGCGCACGGTGCTCTTGTCCATGATGTCATCCTCCACCAGGAAGTGGGCCTGCAGGAGCTCCACCATCCATCCGCACACGCAGGCGTCGTGCAGAACACGCTCCAGTGCGGCACCCTCAATGTTCTTGGCCTTAGCCATAGCCTCGGCCACATCGACGACGCAGAGGCCGCGGTTGTACTTGCCGCCAATACAAGTGGCATCCATCATGTCCTTGAGGTAGCGGCCACGGTTCTTATCCATGGCGTAGCGCTTCTCCATGTCCGCGATGAGGTAGGCCTGGAGCTCCTCGTAGACCTTCATAAAGCGTTCCATGTGCGTCGACATGATTGAATTCCCTGATGTATGTTGCTGCTGTTTTTTCGTTTGTTTGTTATTGAGTTGCTTAATCAAAGGAAGAGGAGACAGGATACTAGAAAATTCAGATAAAAGAAGGAATTGACGACTGAGATGATAGTGTTGCTTGGTAGCGTGAGAAAACGGGTTGCGGAACTTGATCAGGTTGTGTGTATGTGTGTGTTTGTTACGCAAGCGCACGCAGGAGAGCAGGAGAGGGAATAGTTTTCGAGTGAACGTATCGAAGGAGCATTGGAAAACATGTGCGACCTGGAAAAGCCAAGGGAAGCAGGGATACAGAGACTGTGACTCCGCCCAAGTGAGATCGAGCGCCGAGGGTGAGACGGTGAATTGGATAAAGAAATTAGGAAGCGAAGAGAGCTTCTCATTTCCCTGGAAAGGATGTTGGTTCACCACAGCAAGAAAGAAAGCGCCAAGATGAAGAAAAAAAACTGGTTGTTTCCATTTCGTTCATCGCGCCGTTCCCCTTCTGTCTTCATCGCTTCCCTGTGGCACCCTCCTCCTCCTTCTCTTAATCTTTCTTTACGCACAGCGACTGGAAATGGTGCCGCTACCAACGGTGGCGACCTCATCTCGTCCAGTGGTGCCTAACCTTTTCCCCGTTCACAAGACGACGCGTCTGCGTACTCGTGCTTAGCTTCTGAAGGAGCTTTCACGCCACCATCAGAGTTCTGTTCCGTCTCGGGGGCATCTTTCTTTGCTCTTCCACCCTAGTGAAGAGGGAGAAGACGAAAGGGGAAACATACACAGACGTACACGTAGCCAAGAACGTCGAGCAGCGGCGCTCGGACAACCGACAAAAAAAAAAACAGAAAGGGACGGGCAACACGGGGAAAGTGGAAGCTGCAGAAAGAAACAAAAAGAAAAGAGAGCAACAGCAAAACGGAATGCTTGACGAAATTAAAGCAAAGGCATACAGGTACGTATGGCAACGGAAAGAAGAAAAAAAGAGGTGAAGGCTCCTCGAGGTCGCAGAGGGAGGTCCTTCAATAAATTTCTGCTCGTCTTTTTTTTTTTTCGTGTCTTGCCTTCACATCATGGCTCAGACCTGTGAAGATCGTTCGCTGTTTTCTTTTTTTTTCCCCGCTTCCGCTTCCCTCCTGTAGGGATGGAAGACCGCCGTAACGTACATTACATCAAAACCAAAGTAAGAAGAAGAGACACTCAGAGACTTGCGTGGTAAGCGGAAGCAGCGAAGAAGAAAGAAGCACCCTTGCCGTTCCATCGAGCGAGTGGCGGAGGGAGGTAACGGCTCGGCGAAAGCATAGAGAGGAACAGGGGGGAAGGGCGTTGCTTCCGCCAGACATGCGTGTGTATTTACAAGCGCGTCAAAGAGCAACAAACAAAGGAGTCTCTATATATCTGTCGACACTCCCAACATGAGGAGGAAATATAAAAATTGATAAGTAGTGTCGCATCACTCTTTTTCTGATTCTAGTTGAGGTTCAAGATGGGAGCGCCGGGAAGGCCAGCAAGGCGCGCCGGGTCCTTGAGCATCAGGTTGATCTCATCCACCATGCGAAGACACTCAGCCTTGGTCGACTGGTACTGCGTCTCCTTCTCCTTCAGACGAACAAAATCCTCTAACGAAAAGGTGGACTGCCACAGCATGCGTACCTTCTGTTCCTGCGTGGTGAGGCTCGAGTACACTTCATCGGCCTGCAGCTGCGCGCTGGCGCTCTCGTGCTGGGCGATGAGAGCGTTGAGCCGCTTCGTGCCGCCCTCCCGCACCCGCTTGAGGTACACAAGCTGCTCCTCAAGGTCGTTACGGAGCTTGTCAACCTCACTGCGGAGGCCATCCAGGTCCTCGAAGCGCTCCATCTCCGACTTTTGCTCTGCCATGCGTGCGTGGTGGCTCTCCAGCTCCTCCTTGATCTTCTTATCGAGGCTGGAGACCTTGTCCAGCTCCGCCTTGCGCTCCAGCAGTTCCTTCTCCAGTCGCTCGTGCGTGCGCTGGTCGTTTTCGATTTGGTTCTGGCGCGCGTCGGCCTCCGTTGTGAGGGCTTGCAGGGCACCAGGGGAGCCCTCCGCGGGCAGCTGCCGCTCCATCTCGAGGGCCTGGGAGATGCGCTCGAGCAATGTCTTGATGTTTTTTTGCTCTTCCTCCACTTTGGCGGCGCTCTCCCGCTCACGGTCCGGGTACTCGTCAATGAATCGCTGCATCTCCTCGTCCTTGTCACGCAGCGCCTGGAAGGTCTTGACGTTGTCTCCACTGTAGTTCTTCACCTCCTCGTCCAGTGCGCTAAGCCGTACCCGAGACTCCTGCAAAGAGTCCCGGTTGTCATTGACTTGGCGCTCGAGCACCTCAATGTCAGAGCGGGTGGCTTTGATCTGCTTGATGAGCATCTGCTTCTCCTCCTCCACGGAGAGAGCGCACTGCTTGGTCAGCTCCTCGCGCTCCCGGCGCTTGCGGAGAATGTCACGCAGAGTTTCCGCCGCGCGGCGCTTGTCGTTGTCCGAGGCAAGTTTGGTCATGAGGAGCTCCTGCTTCGCAACGAGGGTGCGCAGCTCATGCTGGCGCTCCAGCACCTGATCGGAGACCTGAAGTGCCTCGTCACGGACCGCCTTGTAGCTGGCGAAATCCTCGTTACCCGCGAGGATGCGCTTGTCCAGGGCCGTCATCTCCTCCTCCATGGCCTGCACGCTGGCCTTGGTCTTGGCCTCGGCGTCCTTGACGGAGAGGAACAGCTTGTCCACTTCTTTGCGCTTCCGCGTGTTCTCCTGTGCCAGCTGCTGGTTCTCCTTCTGCATGCTCGGGATATCCCGCGTGTTGCTGCTCTCCACCGCGAGGTTCACCTCTGCCAGTGTTGTCTTGAGCTTGGTGATCTCATCCTGAAGTGCCTTGCCCTTCTGCTGGAGCTGCGTGAGCACGGAGCTGTTCTGTCCAATGAGGCGCTCCTGCTCCGTCAAGCGCTCAATTTCAGCCGACAGCTCCGCAATCTTCGGCCGCAGGAGGCCCACGTAGTAGGCGCGATCGGCCACCTGGCGGCCAGGACCGGCGGAAGTGCCTGGGCCGGCACGGGACGCCGCTCGCACACCCTCGCGAGACACCGCGGCCTGCGCGGAGACCGCCACGGGCTGGTTGAGGCTGCCGCCCATGCCGCCCAGCATCATCGCATTGGTGCCAGGCCGTGCGGAGTTCGTCCCCGGTCGCATCGTCGTGCCGGGACGCAGCTGGTTGACTTGGCTGAAGGGATTGCTCATGGTGCTCTAGGAAAGGGTAGAAGAGAAAGAGAGAGAGAGAAGACAACAAAGAGCGTCGTCTGTGTGTACACACGAAATAGAGGAGGGGGAAAAGCTAGAGGAAAAAAGGGTTCCCAATGGATGGGATGTCTCCTTTAGACTTTGACGAATCACAAACGGAGTGAAAGTCAATGATAGTAGGGGCCTAGCAGCACGAAGCGCTCAATGCAAGGCTAGTGGAATACTTGAAGAGAAAAAAAAGACAATAGAAGGAGGCCCAATTTGTCCGTTTTCTCTCTACTATACCTGTGGAAATAACTGTGTAGAACGAAGGGAGAGGGAAGGGGCGTCATCATTCAACATAGTTGTTTCCTTTCATAATTTCACGACAAGCGGGCGAGAACACGAAGGCGGTGGTAAGACCCTTGCGTGTCCAAGATGATGTCATTTCTCCGCTCGGGGGTGATGTCCTGCGGACCGCACCGTCCGCCTCGAATGCGCGCGAGGGAGTGAGATGAGAGGGGAAGGAGGAAGAAAAGCACACGTGTCCGGCAGGAATCACATCCAGATCCCACACAAACGACGGGCGATGGGAGGCCTCCCTCAGTACTCTGCGAGCCGCTTCCCCAAGTTTCGTGATTTCTCTTTTTGGTTAATATGATACGTATTATCCGAGGGATTAAGGCGTTGAAAGGAAGAAGGAGAAGAAACAGGAGGGAAAGCACCAAGCATGTGTGTGTGTGGGTGTGTCAGTTTACACCAAACGTGCAACGCGAGGGAAGGTGTTGGGAGTTCTCTCGCAGCGGAAAAAGTGTACGTCATTCGGTCGAGCTGGCAACAACAAGAAGAAAAAAAAGCTAATAGGAGACGAACGAGTGTGGTGGTTGAGTTCCTCCAGGCAATAAGAAAGGCGCCAACACTCCAACCCTCTTTTCGACCGTTGCACAACGGAGAAACGCGTTCTTACCAGTCGAGATCCTCTGCGCGTGCGCGCTTCTGTGTCGGTTCCCGCTCCACTTCCTCCTCAATGAGAAGCTTATCGCGACGCCGCAGGGCCTTCTTGGCCTTCTGGCCTCTGCCAGAAGACGATCCGCCCACGTCCTCATCCTCGAGCGCGTCCTCTTCGTCGTCTTCTTCGTCCATCACGAAGTCAGGGTACTCCTCATCTTCCTCGTCCTCCAGCTGGTCAAATTCTTCACGGTTCTCCTCCTCATCCAGGAGCTTCTCGAAGGCCGCCTTGTCGTAATTGATGACGCTGTCATACGTACCCTTGCGCAGCCGCTCCAGCAGCTCTTTTTCAATCTCCAACTCAATACGCGCCGCTGCCTCTGCCTTCTCTTCGCGCCGGAGCAGCTTGTCCTCCTGCCGCTTGTTGACCGACACGTATTCTACCTTGGGTTCCATGAGCATCTTGCGCTTGCGCATCAGGTACTGCTTCAGCCGCAGCAGCCTCGCCTTGATCTTAATGACCAATTTTTGATCCCACCATTGCAGCTCCTCGTCAATCTGCGCCAGCGCCTTGGGGAAGCTAGTGTCGAGCTTAATCTTCTCCCACTGCCGGCGCGGTAAGTGCGCACGCTCAGCGGTTTTGACGTAGAGGTAGAGCTCGTCCTCGTGTTCAATGATGGTGGCGTACTGTGCGTTGGACAAGGGGCACACACCCCGCTGGCACAGACCCGTGACGTTGTACGGGTTACGACAGAAGCGGACCTTATCGTCGTGGGTTTTGACCTTGAAGGAGCAGAAGGTCTGCCCCATGATGTTCCACATCGCATCGTCGTGGTTCATTGTTGGGAAGCGGTGAGAGGGTGTGCAAGCAACCTTGCAGGGATGTGTGAGGAGAAGTACTTCTTGTTTATGTCTTTCTCTTTTTGATGTCAAAACAAAGAAAGGGAGACGGGTGGAAACGGGGAAGTGGACGGCGACACTGGATGCGCTACGAAAAATGATCGTGCTATTCGGCCTGTTACTGAGACGCTTTCCCCTCCTGCTTGTGCTTTTTTTTTTCCTTTAATCGAGTTAGTACCTGATGTCCGTACTTAAGGAAAAAAAAAGAACAAGAGGATCAGACTTAATTAGATACAGTACAATTGGTTTAAAAAATTACTGAGCAAAGAGAGAGAAAGAAATTAATCGAAAAAGGAACGTTGCGGTGTGTAATCGTTCAGATTACTGTGCGTGTGGAACCCAACACAGAAAAAAGTTCATGTACGACAGGAGGAAAGGAGAAAAGAGACACGAGTAGCGTGGGTGGGAGCTCCATGGCGTCAGGGGTGCTACCCGTCACAGCGCATCATAGACTTGGTAAGTTCTCCAAGACACGAACGTGTGTCCCCATCGATTCAAAGATCATCTGTCCTTCATTTGAAAGAGAGAGAAAGCATAATCACGTTGCGCCCACTGATGAGGCGTCCTCTTGTTGTTGTTTTTTCGTTATCACTTTGTCTTGTGGACGATTTCCTGCTGTTTACCTTCTTTCTTCTTTTTTCACTGTGATTACCGCCGGAGAGATGTGAGTGCCTTTGCAAACCAGCACACTGACGTGTGTTCTCGTGCTTGAAAAAAAGAAAACACACTCAACAGGTGTGTGGGAGACTAGGAAAAGCAACAATACGCTCCATATCCGCACGTCTCTGCTACATCCCTTGAATCGTTTCTCTTCGTCTTTTTTTTTTTTTTTTTCACACACAAACTACCCCTCCGCCTACGCAGAGGGTGCCGTCAGTGGACCGAGCTGCTGCACCAGCACGTGATCGGGTCCCAGAAAGGCAACCATCTTCTTCAGCGCAACTTTGCCAAAGTCTTGCTTGAGGCTATTCAACTTGATGGCCTCGGTGAGCGCGCGCTCCAGATCACCGGCAAGGAACAAGGTAATCACCAGCATCGCACGGGAGCTGTGATCCATGGGGTCGGCCTTGAGGGCCGCCCCTAGCTTTGCCTGGCTGCACGTCTCTCCTGACCACACACGCGGAGCGGCTAGCATCAGCTGCTGCGTTGTCGTCACCCGGCAAGCATCGGTGAGGGGTTCCTGGCAAAAGAGCGCGTATGTGTCGTTGGTGGTGAGCTCCTTGAGGTAGGAATTCTCACGGATCGCCTTTCCCTGCACGATTTGCGCTAGCCCGGCCCACGCCAACGCCATGGCGACGCTGCCTTCGTAGTCCTGCACGCTCGCACCGCTTCCACCAGCGCGGACCTCCGGCTCGACCGCCGTGAGGGCGTCGAGTGCTTTGATAAATGCCTTTTCCGCATAAACAGGTTCGCCCTTCCCTAGCAAATCCTGGCCAAGGTGCATAATCTTCGCCACATCCACCCGCAACGTTGTCTTGCCCTCTTCCGTGGCTCCCTTGTGGGAAGGCGCCACCACCTGTGCAGGCTTGCTCGACTGCTGGAACGCCGCAAGCCGCTCGCACACCCGCGGGATGTCCTCGTTGATGATGGGTGTGAGCGACGCGCCGCGCACCGTGTCGGCAATGGCGCCGTGATAAATAACGAGCACCAGTGGTTGCCCTCGTATCTTCCCCAGCTGTGTCTTGGCAGCCGCAAATGCGTCGCTCGTGCAGTCCCAGAGGTGCAGGGAGAGAGACGTCCCGTACTTCTCCGCATTCGCGTCCACGGCATCACGAAAGGCCTGCAGGCTGTCAGCGGTGATGTTGTCCGCGGGCACCTCGTAGCACAGCATAAACGCATCTCGTGGCGCAGCAGCAGCAGCAGCCGTGTTAGTAGCAGCGCGGGCAGTGGGAGACGGTGAGGCCGATGGTGCGGAGAGGCTAAAGACGGCCTGAAACTCTGCGACGCTGGAGACGACGGAAATAGGAACGGGCATGGTGAGGTGCAACAATCAACAAGGATCAACAAGGATCAATAAGAAGGAAGGTGAAAGAGTACCTCCTTTTCTTCTTCAAATAAAAAAGAGAAAAGTAGGATGGTGGTACTCAATGACTCCTCTGCACGAGGTGGCAGCTGTGGAGGCAGCAGAGAGCCAGAGAGAGAGAGAGAGACCGATGGATGGGATTGTGAGTGTTTAAGGATGAGCAAAGGTGTCACCGGCTGATCTGCTGAAATTCAATCCAAGCACGTGCATCTGGGTGGAATCGCATTCGGGAGGAGTTTCCCGTGAATATTGTCTTCTACTTTTTTTCCTCAGTGCAAATTATTTTTTTTTACAACGCGGCAACAATAGCATGACGGTGCCTCTAGTTGAATCATTGTTATTGACGTGCTGTGCACACTATCGCGTTTTTTCTTTTTTAATGACTTTAGTTTTCGATCGATTTGGTGTTTGCTCCCATGACGTTCCAAAGGTGCAAGATAGTCACGGGAACGGTACTGTACATGGCGGAAGAGCTGAAGTGGGGGGAAAGGAAGGGAGAAGA
Organism: Herpetomonas samuelpessoai; assembly: GCA_030849835.1. Classification (NCBI taxonomy): domain Eukaryota; phylum Euglenozoa; class Kinetoplastea; order Trypanosomatida; family Trypanosomatidae; genus Herpetomonas; species Herpetomonas samuelpessoai. Next base: position 20,138 of record JASAOC010002048.1, read on the forward strand.
TAGAAGGGAGGAGGGTGAAGGGAGCAAGGGAAAAAGCGCCCAAAGATTGGACCGTTTGCTCAGCTACCCTCAAAAACAAAAACAAAAACATTTCTCTGTTGTGCTTACATGGAAGGATGAGGGTCCATCTGCAGCCGCAAGTTGAGGCCCGCCTGCGTGAAGATGTGACCGACGGGCGCCCGTTCCTTAGGTGCCATGGACAGACACACACCATCTTGAAACGCAACGAGCACCTCGGGCCGCCGTGCCCTCTCGTCGTCGTCGTCCTCAACATCATCATGCGGGCCGTCACTAGGATAAGGAACGCGTGCGCCTTGCGACTTGCTCGACGATGGCCTTGTCGTGGATCTCGCAGCGCCATCGGGGTGCTTCTCGTCAACCTCACGTGCGTGTCTCGCAAACGAGATGGCTTCGTTGTCCGCGAGGTAGACGCCCTCGCCGTGGGGCAGGTCCGCCCTCCAGCCACCCTCGTACGTACCCGTGCCGCTGACCTTGAGCGTGCCATGGCCGTGCTTGGCGTCGGCACACCACTCCCCTGTGTATTGCGCCAGAGGGCTCAGAAAGCTCCCGTAGCCATCTCGCTTTCCCAGGTGGAAGCCACCAGCGTAATAGCATTCGGCCACGTCAAGTGCCTGCTGCTGGAGTCCGCCGTCAGCTTCCTTTGAGAATCCGTGTCCGGCACGGAACCCCGGACGGTGGCGGAACTGTACGGTGCCTTGCCCGTGCGGCATGCCATTCCACCACTCGCCTGTGTAGCCGGCGCCATCGCCGAACAGGCAGGTGCCCATTCCCTGCATCGTACCGCAGACCCATGACCCGTCATACCGGAAGGCGCAGCTGCGCACCGTCGCGGCGGCGGTGGTGTTGTTGTTGGTGTGTACAGCAGCGTTCGAGGACGCTGGTGAGCGCGTTTGGGCGGACCGTGGCGCGCCGTGTGCCCGGGCACGCGAAGGACCGCCAGGAAACGCACCGTTTCCCGTGACCACGGATGCCGCCGCGGCGTTCGTGTTTGCCATCGCCGCTGCAGCGCCCGTGGTCGCCCCGCCCGTGAAAACGGTTGCATTGCCCCCCGAGCCACCGCCTGCTGTATTCATTCCAGCAGAAGCAGCAGCAGCAGCGGCCGTCGTCGCGAGCGTGACGGCAGAGGGGAAGTCTGCGGTTGTGTAGACGCCTTGACCGTGCGGCCGCCCCTCGTGCCACTCGCCACTGTAAACATCGCCATTCGCAAAGGTGCGTGTGCCTCTGCCCGATTCGTACCCCATGCACCATCCGCCCTCGTACCGGCTCCCGCTTGGATAGAGGTAGACACCGCTGCCGTGGTACAGGCCATCGCGCCAGTCACCGCGGTAGACATGGCCGTCCGCGTACACGTACTCCCCAAAGCCGCTGATGCGATTGTCAATGAACTCTCCCGTGTAAACGCCCTCTGCCTCCACGAGCTCGCCGCGGCCGTGCCGCTTGTTATCGAGCCATGCCCCGCTATAAAGCGTCTGGAAGTCTGGAGCATGCAGTGTGCCAGGCCCGCAGCGCTGCCCCTGGAACCACTGCCCCTCGTACAGGTCTTTCGTGTCCGCGCGGCGCAGACATCCCTTGCCGTGCAGGCGACACCCCTTCCAGTTGCCTTCATACACGTCTCCGTTCGGAAACACAAAAGCCTGATACCCCTCCGGCCGAAGCGACACCTCGCGATCCCGCACCGCCACCACAAGCTCCTCCAGCATCACACTCGTCAGCCGAAACGCCTCCGCCTCCCGGCGGTTCTGCTCTTCCCGGCGCTGCTGCTGCACGCGGAGCAGCTGCAGGCGCCACCGCTTCGTTTCGTCTTCCTGCATGTACTGCGACTCACGGAGAGACGCGCTGGCACGGAGCTGGCGCTGTGTGTCGATGCACTGCAGAAGGATGCTGTTCGCGTTTGGTGGGACGGGAAAGGGGGAGTTCATGGAGGCCGAGAGGGCCGCGCTAGGGGTTGCCGAGGTGGTGTTGGCGGTGACGAGGGACGCGGACGCTGCTGACGCTGGCGCGCCAGGGGAGGGGTCACCAGGATGGATGTTGCTGAGGCTGTGTTCCTCGTTCATGGCGGAGGGGAAAAAGAGAAGAATGGCGGACCAAGAGGAAAGAGAATCCGGCAGTGCTGCGGTGGTGAGCACGTGCTGTGCGTGGGGAGAGGAGAGTATTGATGGGGGAAAAACGAATAATGGGCGCACCGTTCAGAGGGTTCAGTGGGGCGACAAGAAAGAGGAGAGGGGTGTTAGTTCTTGATGGCCCACGATTGATCGTGCCAGTTAATCTACACAGACGATATAGGCGCGATGCCGTGACCTTGTGATTGCTGTTTCTCTTCTCTTCTAATAACCGCAACGCAATAGAAACACGTGAGAGGGAGACAAAGCAGAGATATCGCGTGTTAGACAAGAAAGGAGGGAAAGTGAGGGAGGAAAGGATAGATTCGTCTGTGCTTCAACGGAGGCGAGCCATCAACGCAGCTGTGCCACCACGACCGCCTCGCGCACGCATGGGTGCACTCACCAGCCAACACGGGGAAATCCATTACCCGTTCCTGATAGGCGGAGCAAATGGAATGCTGACCTCAGCATACACACGCTCACGGAATACAAGACGAACCTCTCGGAGAGTACCTTGGACACTACCCCCGCCTTCTCCACGACGTGAGGTTGATTTCTTCAGACACGACACGTGGCAACTTGCCGGAGCGCTCCGCTCCACCACCTCCTTCTACGCGCATTTACATAATTTAGACCGTTCTGTGTAACCCTCTCCGTTTGCGTGCTTACTTGCCAATTCGGTTTTTCTTCTTCTTAGTGTTGGTGGATCTTGAGCCCAAAAAACGGCTTCGGGTGACAGAGAATAAAAAGAAAACAACAACGAAGGAATACGAAAGGAGCGAGAGGGGGAAAGGGCAAAGGGATAGAAACATCGATGTAGGTCGACAACAGGAAGTCATAGTTTTTTGTTTTTTTTCTTACCCCAGTCTCTCACCCTCCCGTTCTGAGTCTCCCAAGGATATTCCCCCTCAAGGCGCGGTTATGAGCATCGTGGAGAGCTCAGCACGTCTGCCAGTTGAAGGAGAGGAAGAAAAACAAAACTGTGGTACGCTCGTAGTGAGAGAAAAAGAGGAGACTGAGAAAAAACAACCATGACAGGAGATCATCCTCTATGACTGGAAACAAGAGAACGTAGGAAGAAGAGAAGACAGCAAGAGAGACGCTTTTGGGGTACATGCCATAACGTTGATTTGAAGGGAGAGAACAGAGAAAAAATAAAAGAGAGTGAGAGACGCTCGTAGGGGAAGGAGAAGACAGGAGTCGACAGGGTGTGCAATGATTCTCTCAAGAAGAAAGAGAAAACAAGCTTGCCCTGCATGGCGGAACACGGCTTCCCTCTGCTGCTTGCGATCCTTCTTTTTTTCTTTTGCTAACATCGCTTTAAAAGACAGAAAAAAAAAAAAAAGAAGCGCCAATCATCCCCATCCTCTCATTTACTATCACTTTCCTTTTGAGCTTCCTTCTTATTCACTCCCCACTCTAAAACGACAATGGCATTTATTTAAAAAAAAAAAAAAACATCCCGTGCTGGCGCCACGCATGTGTCATCCGTGAACTTACTTCCCGCGCATCTGAATCATCACATTCTTGAATTCGTCAAAGGACACTTCTCCATCGCCGTCCTCGTCGGCTTCCGCGATCATCTCCTGCAGCACGTCGTCGCCAGGGTTCTCGCCAAGCAGCTTGGCCACCTCCTTGAGGTTCGCAAAGCTGATCTTGCCCTTCTTGTCCAGGTCAAATAGCTGAAAGGCCTTGAGGATTTCCTCGGGGGAGTCCTTCTGCGCCATGCGCGATTTGATCATCTTTTCAAACTCGGCGTACTCAACGAGGCCGTTGGCGTTGGCGTTCATGGAGCGCATGATACGTTCCACCTCGTCACGGGGGAGGTCGCCAAAGCCAAGGCCCTTCATGGCCAACGCCATCTCCTCCGCATCAATGGCACCGGAGCCATCCGCGTCGAAGAGATTGAAAGCCTCACGGATTTGCTCGTCGGTCAGCGCGGCCATCTTTGTGTGGACGTGAGAAAGTTGTGAGGTTTGATTTTCTTCTTGGCGAGTTGGGGAGAAAAGATCAGAGAAGTCTGTGTGATATATTCTAGTGCTTCTTTGTAAAACGTGTTCCGATAACCGTCTGCGAAGGCGACAAACGTAGAAAGGAAACAAAATACGGGTCAAGTAAGTATCTGGCAGGAAATGATCTACCGTGGAGAAGGAAACGAAAGAAGGAGGACAGAGAACGTGAGAAAGCATGCGATGCAGAAGGTCCATCGACCAACACCACCTTGACGGGTACCGCATCTCCGCGGACTTCATACCTTTCCAGTGGCGCAGAGATCTCCCGCACCACTCGTCTGTACAACTGACGTGGGGCGTGGATACCCGGCCGATATATGTTTTCTAGCCCAAACCCAATCGAGCTCTTTTCACAGCTCCTCTTTTTTTTTCTTTGTTAACTTACGTCATTGAGACGGTCGCGATCATCCGCGACACCAGAGAGAAGTAAAGCCCACTCTCTGGTACAACCGCTTTTTCAGTACCAGTTGATGCGACACCTCGACTGCGTCCCCACCGCCACGCAGGCGAAAACAACGATTTGGCCACGCATCAAAACAAAGAACAACGACGGCCCTCGTTGGACTGTTCACGAACTTCGGCGTCAGAGTACGAATCGATAATAACAAGAGTGTCTTTTCAATTGCGGGGCTGCCGCATCCAAAGGTGTCCTAAGCTTGCGAATATCATCATTCAGCCGCAGCATCGTCAACCACACGCCGCACAAACGCACACAACCACACACACAGTCACTACACACAGGGCCACGGGTCAGAGTACGAATCGATAATAACAAGAGTGTCTTTTCAATTGCGGGGCTGCCGCATCCAAAGGTGTCCTAAGCTTGCGAATATCATCATTCAGCCGCAGCATCGTCAATCACACGCCGCACAAACGCACACAACCACACACACAGTCACTACACACAGGGCAACGGGTCAGAGTACGAATCGATAATAACAAGAGTGTCTTTTCAATTGCGGGGCTGCCGCATCCAAAGGTGTCCTAAGCTTGCGAATATCATCATTCAGCCACAGCACTGTCCGGCGTGAGCTACAAAGATGCAGCTGATGTAGCCTATCGTACTAAGAAAGGAAAATATTGATCAACGTGGGAGAGTGAGAGTGAAAAAGTGGAGTACATAGGAAGAAGTCAGCATGAAAAGGAACAGCACATTTCTGCGCAGTTGCCTCTCGTGGACGACAGTAGCCAAAGAGAGAGTGGTCATGAATGCGGAAATTCAGCAGCCCCATCGCACGACGACGCCCAGGAAGAAAAGAGACCAGACGAATGACAGTCCCTACATTCGGTCCCTGTGGATTGGCACAGGAAGAACCACACAAAAAATGGTCACTTGAACTTGCCTTTGTTGCCTATGTGTCTCTCTCCCTTGTGGAAAACGAGTCGGATTGACGTGCTGGTGCGCCATGGGCAACTCTCGGGAGATGCTACTCGGTGGTGGCAATGTGGGACGGGGTGCCGCCTCCTCGCATTTGCTGCTTCTGTTTCCGTGAAGTCAGTAGCGACTCCGATGCTTTTGTTTGGTTGGTTCTGCTTTTTTATTTTGTTTTTCGCAAGGAGCCAGCAACAAAGACAAGACACGCGTGGAGAAAGAAACGTTATAAGAGAGCTCGTGAAGACACTCGGCACAGAAACAGACGTCCACGACCACAGCTGAGGGCCAAGAAAGGATCCTTGCTTTGGCACACAGCGAGCAAGGAAGAGACGTGGAACAAGCAAATTATCTTCTTCCTCTTTTTTTTTTTTTTTTTGGAAGTGCAACAGAAGAGTGACACACAGGTCCCTCCGGACATGAGGGGAGAGGGAGGAAGAGGGACTTGCCTCCCATCCGTGGAAAAAAAAACAGGACAAAAGGGCGAACAAGTAGAGGTCAGGAGGGAACACTCGCTCAGCGTGCCTCATCTGCACTCGCCAAGCACTCTTCCTTACTTTTCCTCTTTATTTTATTTTATTTCCATTTGCTCCCCACTTGTTGGAGACGACTCCCTGTGTACGACGTCTTCCTCGTGCTCCCTTCAACCTCAGTCTATCCCAACGCTTTCAAGGAAACCCGCCTACACACCCGCGCAGGACACTAATAGTGCTCCTCCACATTCATGAGGGCCAGATACATGATGGACGCCATCACGGCGCCCACCACCTCGGATGCCCAGTACACCCAAAGCGACCCCATCGGCAGGCACGCCTCCTTTGTGAAGGAAAAGAAGCAGCGAATGATAATCAACGGGGTCGCCACCGCCGGGTTGAAGGCGCCGCCCGACACAGGCCCGCACGTCAGCCCGCCGCACAGCACCGCGAAGCCAATCGCAAAACCGTAAAAATTGTTGTTTCGCTGCTTGCTAATGGCCACGTGAAGAACGACGGAGCAGAGGACAAAGGTGAAGACCGACTCCGCAAGAAAGCCGCGCAGCATGCGCACGAAATCGTCGCCCATGTTCGGCACAGGGAAGTCTGTTCCTTCAATCATCATGGTGAAGAACCCCGCCAATGTGCCGCCTGCCATCTGCGCAATCAGGTATAAAATTAATCGGCGCTTGTTGAACACGGCGTAGCCTTCTCCAGAGGCAGTGCAGAGCCACACCGAGACCGTGACCATCGGATTCACGTGGCCACCACTCAGGTACCCAAAGGAAAACACCAGAGACATGAGCATAAAGCCAATGGCGATGGGTGCCATCTCACCATTCTCCTTGGACGCCAGGGGCACCGTGAGGACGAGCAGAAATGTACCGATGCATTCGACGACAGCGGCGGACATGAGAGGCCCGAGGTGAAACGACTGGAGCCACGAGAACTTCTTGATGTTCGTGTTGGTGTTGAGCTGCGGTGGGGGTGGAGGTGCGGGGGTGAGGTCCGTGGAGGTAGCGGCGTCGGCCTCTGCAGAACGGTCCGCCGCGACAGCACTGCTTGTCCCAGATGGAGCCGCGTTCCTTGGCTGACGCCGCTCGCGGCGGTGCGACACGGCAGAGGTGTTCGCTGACGCCTCCGTCGTTGCGCCACTGACGTGACCCTCTGAGTCCCCCTTCAGCATCGTGCGTCAAGGAAAGCACGAGAGGGTGATATACAGGAAAGGGAGAATAAACCTGCTAAGCAAAAAGAAAGAACAGCCAGAGAAAGAGGAAGGCGTTGCGAATGAGCACACGCAACGTCTTTCGAACTCAAACGAAGAAAGCAGGACGGAGCTCACCCAACCTGAACTCTGGGACCTTCGGCTCCAGGTGAAGAAGAAGGAAGAAAAAGAGTTGGGACGCTTGCGGTGGAGAAACCAGTGCGAGGGCAGAATCTTCGCATTCAGTCATCAAGCTTCGTTGTGAGCTTTCGCATAGGGTGAGACGCGTATCTCATCTGGCTGCATCTACTTAAGTGAGGCCATTCTTTTCCCTACACGCACAAATGTCCATATATCGAGTCACGTTACGATGGAGTGTACCTCTCCACCGATCCCGCCGTGAAGATGAAGGAGGCTTTCTTCAAAGAGTACTTGCGCAGTGAGAGATCTTTCCTCGCATGTCCATCTATTCATTGTGACAGTATCGTTGTTTTCCTTTCTGCATGTTTGCGTTTCTCTGGTGGCAAGCGCATCGTGAGAATCATGCGGCCGATGAGCACACGCTCTAGGCTATTTACATTTGGTTACAAAGACGAAGAAATGAGGCGACACGAGCAGCAATAGAAACAAACAGTGACAGAACAAAAGAAGAGAGAAAAAGAGAGAGAGAGAAAAGAAGAGGGCCAGGGACAACGATGCGGATAAAGAGAAGAAGCGGCACCCCCGCTACGAAAGATGGTCCTCTCATTCATCTTGGCCCGTCTCTTTCCTTGTCCTCACACGTTGCTCTCTCTCTCACTTTTTTCTTTTTAGTATCATGTGTTTCCTAATGCGCTTCGCTACGCCACATCCAGCAGCGTAACCTCAAATACAATCGTTGCGTTGGGTGGAATCAACCCCGGAAACCCTGTGGCGCCGTACGCCAGCGACGGCGGCATCGTCAGTTTGCTGCGTTCGCCCTTGGACATCTGCACAATACCCTCGTCCCAGCCCTTAATGACCTCGCCACAACCGACGCGAAAGACAAAAGGCTTGCCGCGCTCGCGGGTGGAGTCGAAGCGGCTGCCGTCTTCGAGATACCCAATGTAATCCAAAGTGACAATGCTGCCTACACGCGGGATCGTCTTGCCGTCCCCTTCAATGATCTTGTCCATCAGCACAGCATCAGACGGCATTTTCGTCGCGGCTATCTTTTTTTTTTTTTTCGTTGGTTTGTGTGTGCGGAAAAAATCAGAGGTGGGTTACTGTGTGTGATCCGATGTGGACTCGTTTTTTGTTGTTGTTGTTCCTTTTCGTATGGATTTTCGGGCCAGCGGACCAAAAGGCAAAAAATAAATTCAAAGGAAGGGGGCAGAGGTGAAGAGCGTTGCTCATCTCGTTTTATGGTCTGTAAGAAGCAACGATGACATGAGCTCGCACGCTACATCTCTTTCCTTGCACTCAGCGCATTCAACGCCCATTCTCTCGCGACGCCCGTCCACATTTACGCCCTTGCATATGAGAGGCCCGCATCGATGGTTCCTCATCTACCATGCGGTCAAGGGTTCGAAGGAGCGCAGGAACCGACATCGATCAACCGCTTCGTCACCTTAGAAGCGAAGAAGACGTTGACCGTGGTGTTGTGATTGTATCACAGCGTTTGGTATCTAGAGCCAGCTTCCGCTTGTGCTGTGTTTCTCTTTTGCGATATCATTCGTGTCATTACTTTTGTTGTTTTGTTTGTTTTTGTTTTTTTTGCTTTTAGATGGACGAATGCGAATGCGAGGTTCACGTCCTCAACCAGAAGTGTCTCATGTAAAGTTGCTTTTTTTCTCTCTCACCTGCCTCTCTGAAGAAGAGCCAACATTTTCTTTACCTTGTCTTCCTTCCTTTTCAAGCACGGACACATTCCAAAACAAATTAAGCTTTGCTTGTACCACATGCAGTGCCTCAAATAGAAAGGAGAACAGTTGACGGCATTGAAAGAGGTTGAGAAGCGGACAAATATGAGAGACCGCGTAGAGAGGGTGTGTATGTGTTGCAAGAAAGAGTATGTTCGCATGGCAATTGTAAAACAAACAAAAAAAAATGTAAAAGAAGAGTGGAAGATAAGAAAAGAAAAAGAGCTTTAACAAAATTTTTAAATTGAAAAAAAAAAGGACAAAAGAAACATCGAAAATACAAAAGAATATTAAACACTTGAAAAGGAATCAAACGAAAATTAAAGCACTGCGAAGATGCTAACGAAAATAGCGAGATACCATGTCATCCAGGCGAAGCAACCTAAACTCAGTGCGTACGTGCGTGTCGGGTCTGTGAGCGGAAGCGTTTGGAGAAACCGTTCAGCCTTTTGGACGGAAGCACGGCGCCTGAGAGGAAGATGAGAGGAAAAGAAGAGAGGAATAAAGACGAGCAGGAGAGCCCATGACGTCCATAGAGAACAAAGCGAAGAATACAAGAAAGAGAGAGGGAAAGAGGGAAATCCAATGAAAAAGAAAAAAACGAGAATACCTGTATGTACGAATGAAAAAAAAAGAAAAAAAAGAGCGCGAGGGAGCGCAGGATACAGCCCAATGTGCCGCTGATACGAAAATGAAGAGGGAGCAAAATATATATAGAGTGACGGTCAGGAGGTACGTAAGCACATGCGCAGGAGGGGAAAGATACAAGTGAGGGAGAGAGAGAGATCACACGCCTTTTACAAATTCAGCGACTAACTTTATGTGTTGCGTTTCTGACATGGCTCACGTTGTACTTTTGGCGCCCTTTCCTGCAAATTCTCTCCGGGAACAAGCAACTGAAAAAAAAAAATCAGGCGGCACGGGTATCCTTAACGCTATCGCACAGAACACACAAGATGTTAGGGGAGGGAAGGTTTAAAAAAAAAAAAGGGAAAGCAAGTGAATCAATAAACGTAACGAAGGAAAGGAAAGTCAAACAGATGCTAGCATAGGTCCGCAGTAGGAACTCTTCCCTCCGTGGATGGAAGTGAAAACTACGTAGACTGTGTTTGACGTCGCACAAGAGTTGTTCGCTCGAGAACAAGAAGATGACTTGAAGGAGGCGAAAAGCTGTAGAGCCGTAACAACGTGAAGTGTTGTGAGGAAGCGTTAATAAGCTTTTTTTGATATTTCTCCTACACCCAGAGCGAAAAAATGCGTGGAAAATGAATTGCAATCAAGACAAAAAAAAACCGAAAACAAACAAACGAAATGAAATAAAGGGAAGGTAAAACGAAGAAGAATTAGCAACTGTACTGTTGCGTATAAAAGCTTTTTAAAACAAAAACGAAAGGTGAGAATTATCGAATGTTAAAGAGAAAATACAGGAGGGCAAGCATGTTATTTGTTGAAGTTTGAGTTACATCCCCGAACTGCTCGTTGAAGAGCAAGAGGGGGGAGGGAGGAGGAAGGGGGAAAAAAAATTGTAAAAGGGAAGGGGGAAGGGTGGTAGTTAATCTGTAGCAGGTGTCGTACCTTCACAGTGCGTGAAAGCGTACGTTCGCCTCATTCAGCTGCTTTTTTTTGTTTTTGAAGGTTTTCTCCTCGTCTTTTACAGCTGAAACGTGAGAGGGCCGTACGGGTGGTGGCGGTACACATTCGGTGCCACGTACACGCGGGCCGTCGACGCGTCGTAGTGGCGCGCGAACACAGCAGGCTCCTCCTCGAGCAGTTCATTCTCCAGCGGCGCCACATCGGCGCTGTGAGACGACAGGTCCTCCGACAGGTTGGGCGTGTTGGTGGCGCTGCGCGTGCTGGCGCCGTTGCTCTCCTCAAGGGACTTGATGGCTGTCGTCGGCGGGGTCGTGTAGTCCTCCTCCACCGACGCCTGCGGCTGCTGCTGGAGCTGCCACTGAAGCTGGGCGGAGCGAGGGGCGGGGCAGAACGCCTTGGCCGACTTCTCCAGCGGCGTCGTGGCATGCGGCGCGCCGTACCAGTAGGCCGGCTCCGCCACGGCAGCCTCCATGGGGCTCACACCAGACATCATCATCCCATGGGCGGAGTAAAGCGCCTCGCCGACCGTCTCGACCGCGGGGTGGCCCATCGCACGCATCGCGGGACGCTGCTGGCCGGCGGGCAGCTCAAAGACCATGAGGTTGCGAGGCATGTACTTGAGGTGGTTGCGGCCACCGCGCGCCGGGGCATCTGTCTCTGCCTGCAGCAGCGACTCCTGGCCCTGGCGCACCAGCCAAACCCCCTCAACGCCACCAATGCGGTCGTAGAACAGGCGGTGGTGCGTCTGAAGCATGCGGTTGACGGTGGCGTCGTCGGCAATCGTCGGCCATGCGCAGCCCTTGCCGCGGCCTGTCGTTGTGTTGCGGTGGTTCTCCACACTGAGGAGAGCACCAGGCGGCGCGTCAAAGACGTAGTTCATGAGCCACTCCACCATCTTCACGGTGCCAGTGCGACGCAGCTGGCCAAGGAACATGCGGCACGACGTCGACGGGCGGGGGGCGGCACACCAAGCTGTCCCGCAGTGAAGGCTGCTCGCGTCGTTGAAGAGGCCGCACTGGTTGCACGTCCACGGTGCACTTGCCGACGTCGCTGAGTCATAGGCACCCTTGCTGTTGCTGCTGCTGCTTGCACGGAGCGCGGCCTCCACGGTTGCCTCATCAGCGTCCAGGTCCTCGCGGCACGGGATAAAGAGTGCGGGCTGCTTTGTGTTGGGCATCCGCATCACCGCTGCGAACCCAAGGGAGCGACTCATCATGAAGCGGTTGCTGCGACGCACCTCCATGACTTCACGCCACGGGAGGAACTCGAGCACGCGATCCCACACCGCCGCATCACGGAGGAAGGCCTGACGCTGTTGCGCGTCAGAAGACAACTTGTCGTTGGTCTCGCTGGCACGCGCAGAGGTCAGCGTCGTCACACTGGCGGACGACACAGGCTGCTGGCCCGATGTCAGTGCGCGCAGCTCCTCGAGGCTGGGCAAGCGTTTGCCCTTCTTTTCCTCCTCGTCCTCGTCCTTCTTGTCACCGCCGCGCTTGCCCGGCTTGCAGGTGGAAAGAGAAGTCGCGCCGCTCACCGCGTCAGAGAAGGAGATGAACTTGCCGCCAGGCATCGTCGTGGTGTAGGAGTTGTAGCAGAACTGCTGTTGGTAGCCATCGCCATCCACAGAGGGGCGCTCGGCAAACCCGTACGCGTCAGCCATCACCTCCGTGCTCAGCACGCCAGCGCCGATGGAGCCAATCTCTGCCATGGTCTGTGCCGCCACCACCAGCATGAGAAATGCAATTTCACGGTTGAAGATGCGCTTGCCGTGGCGCACCGAGAAGAGGGTGTTGCTGCTGTTGTGGAACCCACCCGTGTTGGTGCGTTCGTTGTTGTCGGCATCGGCGCGGCGGGGGTGGTTGTGGTGCTGCTGAGACGCAGACTTGCGCGGAGGGGCTGCGGTGAGTGCGGCGGCACCGCGGGGCTGGAAGGCAGGATGCGTGCGGCGCGGGGGCAGCACGTCGTCGGCGCCCGTCGCAATATCGCTGCGCTGGTTTCCCTTCTGCTGCTGTGAGCGCGGGGCGGGTGGGGGAGGGGGGTAAGCCCGGGCGTGGTGTGGGTTGGCAACCCCCACGTTGTGCGTGGGTGTTTTGGACATGACGTGCGAGTGTTTTTTTTTGTTTTTTTTTTTTTGCTGATGTTGCTGTTTTCCTTTGGATACCCCAATGCACAGGAAAGAACACAAGAATCCTGCTGCGGTGATGTAAAAAGGGAAAGAAAGTCGGAAAAATTGGAAAGAGGGAAAAAGAGCAATGGAAAGCCTGTGTACGAATGGCTTGACTATTGCTCAGTGAATGAAAACAAAAATGAAAAAGAAAGAAGGGGAAAAAAGGAAAAAATCTTCGGCAAAACAGTAATGCTTGGTGTGTGTGGTTCTTGTCTTTCTTTTTTTAGGTTTTTTTTTTTTTTTGCAAAGAAGAAGAGAAAGTTGTAGAGGTTGGGTTTGGTTATGAGTGCTTGAAGGGAGAAAGATTTCCTTTGCTGTGGGACAGAAAAGACAAGAGGTTTTCTTTGTCCGATGGGGTGTGCGGTGATCGAATTAGGGTCAAAGGAAAATGAATTGGGTGGACGAAAGGAGGTCGGGAAGAAGAAGAGGAAGGGTTTTTTTTTTGAATAGTATTCATGTAAGAAGGGGGGAAGAGCAAGGAAATTTTCCCTTGCTTCGTAGTAGTTCATTACAGAATGACAGCAAACGATTCTGTGGTTCCATGCCCAGTTGCTTTTCAACCGTCGCGAACGTGGTAACGTACAGTAATTCCATGCACGCACGTTCCGTAGGGAGAGGAAAGGGAATCCAGGGGTCGCTAGAACTACTCCCGGTGCGGACTCTCAGTCGCGTGCCTACGCTGGTTCGTTTCCTCTCCTCCACCTCTATTTTTTCTTCCCTGAAGATGGAAGAGAAAAACACCATCGTACACGCAGGCGTACCACGTCTTTTCTGTTCTTAGCTCTGCTCTTCTTTTTCTTCTTTAACAGGTTTATCTTTGTTACTGTTTTTTTTTTTTTTTTTGTATTGCATTTGCCGCTGCCTGTCCTTCAGACTCGCTGCTCATTCTCTTTGATGACAATGAACCTCTTCGTAGTGCTTTTGTGTTGTTGTTTTTGCATTCGTTCACAGATTTCCACTTTTGGGGGGAGGAAGGGAGAGCACGCGCAGACAAGAACAGATAGAGATACAGTACCTCTCCTACACCGCGGTGTGGATTTGCTGCTCGACCTGGGGTTGGCACCACACCGCACGGAAGGTGGGAGGGGAAAAATCCATGCCCGCTCGCAACGCAAAAAAAAAAGGAAACGTTTTAGGGTGCCTCTGCGTTAGATGAAGGGATCGTACTGTCGACTTTTTTTTTCGTTTCAATGCGGTGGAAGCGTCGTTAGCGTCTTACGCGTGTTCTGCGTCAACCCGCTGCTGTGGTGATGGGTTGGGTGATCCCTCTGGAGGAAATTTTTAAAAATCCGTTAGACAAAGGAACGTGTTGGGACTCCTTTTTTGTTGATCGCAGTAGACGAAGGAGCGAAAGAGTCATGAGGCGACGGGCGAAGCATCCAGAGGGGCAGAAATGGAGAAGGAGTGGAGGAAAAGAAAGAAGGCCATCGATGCAAAGTAAGTATCGTCTGGGTGGGAGGGAAAGTACAAAAAAAAAAAAAAAACATCGCTGTAGCGAAATAGGGCAAGAAGAACGAAATCAGATAGGATTGGAAACGACGTCAAGACAGAACGAACACAAATAAACAAAATGGGAAAGGAGGGGTGCTCACATGGTTGTCATGTAGCGAAAGAGAGAGAGAGAGAGAGAGATAGATATGAGGAGAGAGAAGAGGAGGCTCTCTCTCTCGAGATTGAATACGCTTGTAAGCATGAGGGAAGGGGATTAAAGCGACTAAACAGACCTGGATGAATGAAGTTTTCAGGGACGAATATACGCCGGAAGCAAGAGAAGAAATCGAGCTAACAGCATATAGAACATTTGTCAGAAGCAACACGGGGAAAGAGAGACGACAAAGAAACGCTGCGAGTTCTGAGAACCAAAAAAAAAAAAAGAAGAAGAAGAAGAAGAAAGCATGGCGTTATCACCGTGAACAAGCGCGAGAAAGAAAGGAAACGGCGCGATGGCTTATTAAATGAGAAAGAAAAAGTGCAGCTAAGACTTGCTATCCGTTTATGATGGTTTTTTTTGTTGTTTATGATTACAAAGAGAAGAAATACAATAGCGACGCACCCCCTCTCTCAGCATGCCAATATTTCGCGCAGAAGTCACGAACGTCATGGGTATACCCCACCTCAGGTGGGCTCTGCTGCAGCAAAGAGCGTTTGAGGAAAGAAGAGTGGAAGAGGGGTGTTGCAGTCAGGGTTCAAACTTGAAGGAAGAAGGGCAGGGGGAAAAAAAAATATTTTCAAAAAGGCGTTACATAAAGAAAGAAAAAAACAGAGAAGCAAAGCGAGGGAAGGAGAATTATGGAGATAGGAGAGAGAGAGAAATGAAAGCTTTAACAAAAGTCAGAGGAAGCCATCGTCAAGAGCAGGCGGTGCTTTAACGATACCCCCGTCTTCGCGTCAGAAGAAGAGGCGGATCTTCTCTTCGTTCTGCAGCTGCTGAAAAAAAAAAATTCAAACAAAAAGAAATCCCATTGCAGAGGTGCTGAAGAACAGGTCAAAGGTGCGAAGGGTCCGGCTAGAAGATGAACAAGTTTCCAAACAAGATGAAAAGCAGAAGTCAGTGGAAGGGAGAGGGATAAGCAAGCGGGGAACGCCGTGAAAGAGATAACATCTGTATCGTCGTCTTTCTTCCCTCTTCCTCGCATCTGACACTTCGGACAAAACAACAGCTGTTTGCATAGCACACTTGTCTCCAGGCAGTGAATATCTTCCGCATTCTCGCACACGCGTTGCACCTACCCATGGATTTTTGCGGGAGAGTGTTTCTCACCTGTGGTGGGGAAGTGAAAGGGTGAGAGCGGCGGAAAGAAGTTCCTTTGCAAAAAGACATGGGGCTACATAAAGAGAGAGAAAAACAAAACATGAAACGAAACTTTGAATCACAGTGATACACAAAAAAAAAAGATAAAAATATAACTTTTGGGACAAAAGAAAGAGAAGAAGGTACCAAGAGAGACGGGGGAGAAAATGGAACAGATAGGAAAGAAGACGAAATGAAAAGGAATCTTGAGGAGGGAAGAAGAAACATTCGAGAGGAGGTGAAAAGGTGAACAGTGTGAATAATGTGAACACGAGAGGAAGATGTTCGAGGGCGATGTACCCACTTAGTCCTCTCGTCGAAAGCGAGAAGTCGCCCTTTGCAAAACTACAGGAACGAGAAACCAAAAAAAAAAAAAAGAGTAGAGCAGGGGGTAGAGATGGAAAGTGTGCGTGGATGGGAAGGAATCAATGGAAAGACAAGGGGAGAGGGGTAGTTACGTTTGAATGGAGATGAGGGAAAACGGGGGAGAAATAAGAGAGAAATGTGAGGAGGGTAGAGAAGTATGACATACCCAACGATGGAAGGAAAAATGCTGTTGGAGGAATGAAATCAGTTGGAGCATGGCAGAGGGAAGAAGAAGAAAAAACAATGAAAACGAAGAGAGACCAAAAAAAACAAGGAAATACATCGACCGTCAACGATCAGAAATAACGAAATAAGATGTGAGAAGAACGGAAATGGGGAGACGAAACAAAGGGGAAAAACGGTAGATTGTGACGAGCGAGGGGAAGCACGAGGAGGAGGAGGGATGAGAAACCTTGAACGTACGAAATGAATACAGAGGGAGGTATGAAGACAAACAAAGCTGTAGATGGAGATGAGGAAGGAGAGGGAGAGTGTGAACCAATTGAGTTGAATTTCAAAAGAGATTTGGCCTGAGCAAAGATGCATGGAATCATCAAGAAAAAAAAAAGTCCATGGAGGTAGACACGACTGACGCAAAACCGGTGAAAGTGATGGTTGGCGATAAGAGGAGAAGAACAGGGTGAAGCGCCACAAAAGCTAAACGCTCGGAGTTCGGAGGGGGGAAAACATGAATGAAATTCATTATGTGACAATTACGTTGTGCAGAAAGACGTGACAAGCTACGATAGGGTAAGGCATCCCTTTCTTTCTTCCTTGCGCTCTCATCGACAAGGAAGCCCACGAAGACATCAAAACATTCTGACCACAAAAATACTTTTAAGGTCCGAAAGAAGAAAAGCAATGATAAGTGAAACCATTGTTCCATGTTGTTACATGATACTGTTCTCGTACGCTGCTTATATACTTTCGTGCGCTAGGTATTTTATTTTATTTTTTGCCTATAGCGAACGTGTTATCGGCGTGAATGCGGATGCGTATCTCCGTGAAGACAAGTAAAGAAGTGGAAATCCTATCTGAAAGCGCAGTTCTGTTGAGAAAGTGGTTACGTGTTGCTTTTATCCTTTATGCAGATCGACACCTGACCATCGAAAACAAAAAAAAAAACGTGACGAAGATACGCAAAGTAGGTATTTATATCGCTCGACCATGTGAGGAAAGGGCAAAAAAAAAAAAACGTAAATGATACGGGAAGAGCGACAAGAAGTCAATAAGCGAAAGTGTGGAGGGACAGGATGTGTAGAACAAACCGACAGGGAAGGAGCAGCGGTAGCTGAAATAGGAAAAAAAAAGGAAAGTATGAAGGCAAGAAACTTTACTTTTAAAAAGGAAGAAAGACCGAAGTGGGTAGGACAAGGGGAAGGGGAAGGTGTAGCGAGACAAAAGAAGGCGGTGAACACGCAGCAGAAGGAACTCTTCGAGGACACACGGTGAATGCCTCTAAACCTCTTCCCTTCCTTCCGCGCGCCACCTCCGCACCCCCTCTTTCCTTCTTCTCACCTTCTCACCTTCTCACTGTACCATTTCCCAGATGGCGTCGCTCGCCTTGTGGATCGGCTTGTCTGTACACGTGACAGCCGTCTTTCATCTCTCCCCTGCATATAGGAGAAGAGAGAAAGAAAAGGGCAGGAAGGTGGTGAAAAAAAAAAACACAAGAACAAAAACAAAAAACACGCACGTAAAAGTAAGGATAAGGGGGTTTAACATGATAACAATTATTTCCATGACCCGAACGCTTTTGCGTTCGTTTGTTTTTATTCTGCTTTTATTTTACTTCTTCTGTTTTCTAAGCTTCCTTTTCTTCTGTTCGAGCAAACGAAAGGCAATCGGCAAATTAGAATCGTCACAGTACTTGCAGTTCTGTTGCTTGTCGTGTCATTGCTGCTTGTGCACAAAAAAAAAAAGGGGAAAGCAGTAAGGAAACGCCTGAAGAAATCGGTGAGAATTCGTGAAAATTTGCAGGGGTTCAGAATAAATAAATAAACAGAATAATCTACACAGGAACCCGTGTGGTACGACGTGAGGAAGGCAACAATGATATAGGGACCCTCCGAAGCGATTAAGTATTTCTATTAGGAGAGAGAGAGTACTTTCTTTTTTTTCCTGCCCGCGAGCATTTAGAGCGGGATATAGTTGGGAGAAAAGGATGTGGAGAAAGAACAAAACGATTCATGGTAAAGCCGAGACAGGGAGGAGGAGGAGGAGGGGGAGAACGACGTGGTGGAAAAAGGAAGGCTGTCAAGAAAGGAATAACGGACGAGGGAGAAGGAAAGACGCAAATCATGGTATACATGGTGATATACACACACACACTCACCCATGCATGTCCATGGTAAAATAAGGATAACGAAACGCATCCAAACGAAAGGGAAGTGATTGTATTTCCAAAGGTAAAAACGTTTCCTCGGACAGACACACCCTGAGAGGAAACACCCTTTAAAGAGAAAAAAAAAGGAGCAAGAACAAAGCAGTGGAATCGAGGGGAGGATTATTCGTTATGTATATAAAGTATCGATACAAGAGAAAAGAAAATTACACAATGATAGCTGGTGCCTCAAGAAAAAGGACGAGGGGCACGTGTCAGCTGTAAAGAAATGAAGAGAAGAGACACAGAAAGAGGAATGAAAATTCTTTTATTTATGCTTTAAAAAAAAAAAAGTGAACAAGTATATAAAGCACGAATAAAAAGCAAGAATACAGCCAACCAGTGATGTCTCTTCGTTGACGATAATGCTGGTGCTGTGGGATCTTCAACGGTGTTTTCCTTTTCCCTAGGAACAGCTCGAATAGTTCGCGAGCGGAGGAAAAAGTCGTGTGGCCTGAGAAGAAGGAGAGAGAGGGAACCACGAAAGAAAAGAAAAAACGATAGCAACTGGCTCCGTATGCCAAGATAAATAGAAGAGGAAATAGAGGAGGAAAGTCGTCAAGGATGTTCGTGATGGAATGCGCGAAAGAGAAAAGAGGGATTGCTATCCCTACAGGTCCTCAACGCGACCCCTTCTCGGATTGCCTTCTTTCCTGCTGTGTCCTTGGTTAACAGAACCGGCTAACTATCACATCCCTCTCTCCCGCTTCCTCATTCATTGATATTTTTCTACCTTTGCGCCTCTGTCGGTCTGGCCGCTTCGACTACAGCCTTGTTGTCTGTAGCCACATCGTCAGCAACAGAGAGAGAGAGAAGGAATTGAGAGTGAAACACGGGGGAAAACGACAAAAAAGAAACAAAGAAACGAGGAAACAAAGAACCAAAGAAACGGTTGAAAGAAGGGGGAAAAGAGAGAAAGTCGCAGTTGTATCGGAACTTGGCCGCGTACTGACAGTGGTCACATGAGATGCGTCAGATATTTTTCAAAAAAGAAACACACAAATGGAAACAGATGTATAAAGCAGGACCGCAAGAAAGGAAGAGTGGGTGGAAGGCTGGCCCTTATGAAGAAGACATACAGAAGGGAAAGCAAGAGGGTTGGTTGCCGAAATAAGGAAGATACGAAACGGAAAGCGACGGAGAAAAGATGAGCAACAGAAGACGGAAGGAAGTGAATGGTCTCCCAATGAATGCGTGCATGACGAAGAAAAGGAAAGCGGGGAGGATGCGAAAGGAAAGGAAGAAAGGAAGGAAGGAAGGAAGCCACGTCAAGGCTCTGCGAAATGTTGAGAGATGATGGACCTTGTTGTTATTCATTAAACAGAACTACAAAACGCGGTTCGGTGGTGGTCGAGGAAATCATGTGCACAATCACTTCCCGCGAGTAGGGATCAGTAAGAAAAAAAAAAAGCGAGAAAGCCAACCCGGGTGCTCTACAGAAGCTTCGATATGTCGAACAGTATATATGAATATCAGGGAGGCGGTGTGCTTGGGAAGATGCACGATGGGGGTAGGGATGAAAAAGGATGGGTTCAAGGGTAGGAAGATGGCGTTAACATGAGCCACGACAAACGGAGTAGAGCGAGGGCGGAAGTGGGGGTGGATGGAAACCAGGTTTGAAATACACATCGGTGGTATTTAAAAGAAAAAAGGAAAACAAGGAGAATGGGAGAATGGGAGAAAAAAGCAAAACGATGGTGAAAGCTTTTTAAAAAAAACGGAGGGATGAGAATTCGCTGTGTGCTTACTGGGTGTGAAAAAGAGAAAGAAGTGGAGGTGGAGGAGCAAGGAAAAAGCGGAAGATGAGAAACAAAAAAGAAAAACAACAATGGAAGGAGGTCATGGAAAGCAAAGAGAGGTATCCGTAAAATGTACGCGATAAAGCCTAACGTGGGAAAGCGGAGTGAGAGAGAGAGGGGAGGCAGCGAAGAGGCTACGAAACCACAAGAGAAGAAATGCGTTGCAGAGAAGCCGAGACGAAAGCAATCTCCTCCACTACAATGACGAAACCCTCTTTCATCGCTTCAGCATTCCGTGCCGTCGCGCCTCTCAAAGCATGCGCATCTGGTACGGATTGTACCGCCAGGTCCCATCCTTGCCAACCACCCGAGACGCACTCAGCGCCGCCGTGCTCTGCATCAGATCGGATTCGGAAGACGCCGACATGGCCGGACTGAGCGCGTGCTCGCCTTCCTCCAGCACGCAGGAGTTCGCAGGTCCTTTCCCATGCGCCGCAGCTCCTGGCGATGGTGCGAAACCTGGTAAGCCCACCGTCACCGTGGCGCTGGAGGGAGCCTGTGTGGGAAAGGTGGAGGCGCTGGCGCTGCTCCGTCTCGCCGCCGCGCCGCCGTCACGCGCTGGCCGACGCTGCCTCGCGGAGGGGGAACAACTCGCAATGTTCATGGCGAGCGGCGTGTACACAGGGAGCGACGGCTGTGGTGCCGGCGGAGGCGGATGGCCATAGGGCGAAAATGGCGGCGGCGGCGGTGGCGGCGGTGGGGGTGGGGGAGCGGACCCCATAGAGAGGGAGAGGACAGGGGGGAAGGCGAAAGGTGGGGGTGGCGTCAACGCGTCCGTGGCCTGCGCGAACGGAGCGGTGGAGGGCGCCGTGGGGCTGGGCTCCGGGAAGGAAAAAGAGGGGAAGGACTGCTGGAGCGGGTGGGCTGCGGAAAGAGACAGGCGGGAGTCGTGGCAGAAGCTTGGGCGCTGCGAGCGCTGGCTGCGTGTCGGGGAGCCTGGGGTCCGCGTCGGCGGCTGCTTCGGTGAAGGATGAAACAGCGGAGATTGTGGTGGGGGTGGGGGTGGAGGAGGAACGGCACGGGTATCCTGGTGACGTTTGCCGGCTGCCGCACTGGCGTGGACAGCACGCGTCCCTTGAGGAGCGGACGCTTTCGCGGCGGCTCCCACCACGGGAGCCGGGTTGGCCACGGTTCCACGAGGTGCCTCCACGACAATGGAGCTGCGCGGCATGTAGGACAAGTGATCGCAGTACTGGTTGCACAGGTCTGTCTCATGGGTCAAGGCGGCTACTTTATCACGCGCCACCAGCCACACGCCTTCGGCGCCGTCCACGCGATCGTAAAGCATGCGGTGATGCGCCAGCAGCATGCGGTTGACGGTGGCGTCGTCGGCAATCGTCGGCCATGCGCAGCCCTTGCCGCGGCCTGTCGTTGTGTTAAGGTGATTCTCCACACTGAGGAGAGCACCAGGCGGTGCGTCAAAGACGTACTTGACAAGCCACTCCACCATCTTCACGGTGCCAGTGCGGCGCAGCTGGCCAAGGAACATGCGGAAGTGAGACGGATCGCGCTTGCCTGCGGCAGGCTTGGCGACCACCGCCACATCCGCCGCCTTGCTCGCCGCGCTGTTCAGGTCCTCGCGGCACACAAGGAAAAGAGCGCGTAGGTTTGTGCACCGCATGTGGCTGACCATGAGGAACCCCTTTGAGGCGGCCAAGGCCGCACGGCTCACACGGCGCGCCTCGACGGTGGAACGCCACGGCAGGTACTGCATAACCGCCGTCCATATCGCGTCGTTCCTTCCAAAGGGAAGCGCTGCTAGCTGCGTCTGGCGCTTTAGCGAGGGATGCTGTTTCTTCCCTGGTGTCCGGGTGGGCGGGGCTGGGATGGCGTCCTCCTTCTGCACAGGGGAAGACACGCTGGTAGAGGAAGCACTGGAACGAGAGGACAGAGATGCGAATAAGCTTCCACTCGGTGGTGTCAGGGAGCTGTCGGGGCTGTGGCGTCGCTGCATGCTGGCGCCCTGGTTCACGGTGCGAGTAGGCTCCTCCTCTGGGAAAGGGGGCCGCGACTGCGAGGCGTCGTTGTCGGTGATGCTCTTTTCACCCGGTTGCCAGCTGAGGCTACAAAACGGCATCACGCACGGAGGTGCGTTGCTGGCATCGTACTCTGTGTGTGCGGACATATCGAGGAACGAAATAGAGAGGGAATGGAATTCTTTTTGATTCTGGTCTCTTGATGATAAGAAACAACTTTCCGCTGTTTTCTTCTCGTCTGCTGTTTTTTCTGAAGCCAAGGCTGGAATCGCGGATTGTTGGCAGCTACACGTGCACGGGATGGAAAGAACGCTCGCTTCTGCTCAAGTTGCGCTGCTGTCCGACAACACGTGAAGCGGAGGAGCAGAGAAAGGGGAGAAATGGGGAAGTGGAGATAATAAATAAGAAGAGAGAAAAAGATGCTGTCGACAGCAAACAGGGGAGGAGAGAGGGAAAGCTTCCTGTACAAGGTGGTGCGAGCCTCTCAACCCGTTCGTGGTCTTGTTCCGTTTTGCGCGCGAGTGTTGAATCCGCCGTGGAAGGAAAAGGGAGGACGGGGGAGCCGAGGGAAGTGGTCGACGTGCGAGCGTGATGACGTGAAATACGTGTCGACGCTGTTGAACCCTGCGTGTGTGTGTGTGTGCGTGTGTGTGTGTGTGTGTCCTGGTTTCCTCTTTCGGTGGAACTCGGAAACAGTGGGATTGTCCAAACGGGGGCTTGTATGGGGAAAAGAAATAAAGTGGTCCCGTAACGCGCAAAAACGCTCACGTACGAAGCAAAGGGGAAGAAAAAAGAAAAAAAACAGAGAGAACCTTCGAAAAAGTGTTCGTGGGCCTCTCTTTTTTCTCCTCTTCTTGTGTTGTCGTAAGAAGACCGAAACGAGGGAAAGAAAAAGTAAAAGAAATGTAACTTCTGAAAGAAAAAAATAACACAAACAGCAATGAAAAGGATGATAGTTCACTAGCTGTCGAATTTGAATGGGCGATTCAGTCAAAAAAATTCAAGAAAGAAAGAAAGGGAGAATGAAAGGAAGGAAAAGAAGTTATAGGTGAGGAGTGGGAAAGAAGAACAGAGGTGGGGGAGCGGGGTGTATGTGTCTTTCTTCGTCGATTTTACTGAACAGGAAGTAAACCAAGGACAAGAAGGCCAGGTGAGAAGGGCAAAGGCGTGGGAAGCGAAGAGAAGGAGCAGAAATAAAGAGGGATGTCAGCAGGGTCACGCCAGTGTGCCTAGCCTCAGAGAGAGGGAGACTCGGAAGCCTCTCATGTCAAGCTGACTAGTACACAGATATACACCAGCGATAAATCGTGACCATCTTCAGCCATGCGATGCACACAAACGTGAAGAGGGAAAAGTAAGAGCAAGTGCGATAGCTCTCACTCATGCAGAAGACGCACCACCTTTCCCCGTCGCTGGTACACTGCGAATCAGAGACTCTAACCTCTCTGGCTTCCTTGCTGGCGCACGGGGCTTCTCATTCGGTATGTGCTTTTATAGTTGTTGATGTTATTCTTTTTTTTATTGCTTTTTATCTTTGGAACGGTCTGCTCGCTTGCTCACCTGTGTACGCATGTGAAGAAGAGCTCGCGAACAGGAAAGATGTGAAAATAAAGAAAGACAACGCAACGGATGTGCTCTCTTCTACATTGGTGCATGCATCCTAGTAGCGCGGCTGGATCAGGTCTAGCACCTCCTTCCCTGGCATAGCGTGGGCCGCTCGCTCGCCACGCATCGCCTCGGCCGTCTCCTCCGCCAAATACCCGCCGCTCTGTCCGCATTCCGACACCCACGCCCGCGACACAGGGGTGCCTGAACGGGAGCCGCATGCCTTGCTGACCTCGGTCACAATATCCCACCCTTCCACCACCTGGCCAACCACCACGAACTTTCCGTCGAGGTGCTCATTGCGGTTCAGATTGAAGAAGAACTGGGAGCCGTTCTGGTCAGGCCCGCTGTGCGCCATTGCAACCGTTCCGGTGAGATGCTTACCTGCCTTTCCCTGGAAGGACTCACTGGGGAATGGGTAGCCGAACACGCTAATGTTGCTGCGGCCGTCCTTGGTGAGGATGTCGCCGCCTTGCACAATAAAGCCGGGGATGATGCGATGAAAGGGAATGCCTTTGTAAAAGAGCGGGCACGCGCTGCGGCCCCGCTCGCCCGTGCATAGTGAACGGAAATTTTCGCTGGTCTTTGGCACCGCGTCGCGGAACAGCTCGATGGAGACCCGTCCGAGGGCATCTCCCTCAACCGTGATGTCCATGTACACTAAGGGGTTCGAGGAGACGGGTTTGTATGGCATAAAAGCTGCCACCGCTGCCGCCGCAAAGCCTACCCTCGTGACTCGCCACATACGCTTAGCAAAGGAAGAGGAGTCGAAAAGATGAGATGAAGGAGAAAAAGACTGTTGCGTGTGTCTTTCAAACAAGACAAGAAAGAGAATCACGCGTGCCTGAGTCAAGATGAACCACAGGGTACACACACACAACTGAAAACCGCTTAAACACCTACAATGGTATGCCTACAATACGTCTCTAGTATCAGCAGTGTACGAAGGAGTCCATTGGTAAGTAGGAAACCAAGGAAACACACCAAGCGTAACAAAGGAAGACGAGATGGATCAAGACAAGGATGTCACAGTGGAGAGGAAAGGAGCACAACTGAAAGCAAAACAACATGTTCGGAAGAGAAAAACGTCGAGAAGACAAGGTGCCCCGCAGCACGCGCATCACGGGTGCGACCCTTGCGGTTGCGTCACCTTTTCTCCGAGGTTCGACGAGGGTTCAGCCTTACGCTGCGGACTCCGCTGAAGAGTATTGCATGGATAAGTAAGGCTGGCTGCCTCTCATCACTCTCTGTTAGGGAAGAGCCAACGGCTTGTTGCAAGGTTCCATCTTCTGTCTGCCACAGATGCTCCGCTGTGCAACTGCAGAGAAGGGAGAAACGAGGAGAGGTCCTCATCGCCGCCTCACTGCGGTCGTGTGGTTTCCCGTCTCCCGTTTGCTTGCCGGCTTCTTCTTCTCTCTCTCTCTCCCTTGACAGCTTTCGGATGTCGTTCTTTATACTTTTATGTCTGTCTGTCACAAAGGCCAAAGTTGAAACAAAAGAAAAGGACACTGAACTCAAGTCGAACACAGACTGTCAAGCTAATAAATGCGTTAGAGGTAGAACTGAGTGCAGGAGGGGGTTTCCTCTTGTTGTTGTTGCTGTTTGGCCTTGTGCCTGCCTCCCTCTGTTCTCCTTCGATCTTTCTTCCGCTCCCTCACCAGCAGCTTCGCTTCTCTGGTTTGGAAATGCACCGCTAGTGGGAAAGATCACCTTCTGAGAACTCGCTGGCACCTTTACCCAGCTGACCTGGGCATCACCCCAGGTCGAACCGAGTGCTGTGGAATTGAGAAAAGTTCTCCAGAAAGGAACAGAAAAACGTTGACAGAAATGAAGGACCGCAAACGACTTCACGAATAAAACGGTAAATTGAATAAAAAGGGGGGTGCAGAAAAAAAGGGATAGTTCCGCCTCGGAGTTGAGTACGGGTTGACGCCTTTCCCGTCTCACTCTCTGTTGTCAATCTTTGGGATGACAAGGACAGGGTACATGTAAGGGGTTTCCGCTGACTGCGCCGGATGTTCACGCTTTTCTCTTTTCTCAGTGAAAAAAAGCGATGTCAGCGTTGGTTTTTTTTTTCTTCTACAGATACCTCTCCTCACGACGCTTCTTACGTGTTAAGGAAGAGAAAGTCATCGGGAAAGGTAGGGTGGTGAGTGTGGGGTCCTCCTCCACCTCTCAACGAGAAAAAGCGGAGAAAGACCTCATCATTAAACCTCGTTTCCTTGCTCTCCGTCGACAGCGTTTTCCGTGTACTTTTTTTCTCTCTAACCATGTCGCGCTGCCCCATGAGAGTTTCAGTAGCGCTTGCCCTCCGTTTCCCTGAGCACCAGGTGCGGAGCGGCTGATGGGCAAAGAGTCGTCGGCGCGACCAAACGGTCCGGAGCATCGCGAATGGTTCCATACATGCAATCAGCCTCCAGGAGAGGGACAACGAACTCGGCTGGCTATCCTCCCTCTTCTTCTCAATTGGAGTGCTGACAGAGGGAAGCGGAGCTAACAAAACAAGGGGGAAATGAAAACGACGCCAACAAAATACAAAGAAAAAGAAATGAAAGAATGAAAAACAAACAACCAAAGAAAGGAAGAAAATAGGATGCTTGTCCTTGGGTTTGGGTACAAAGAGGGGGGTGTGGTTTAGGGATTGGAAGTGAGGTGGTACATGGAAACGGAGACAGAAGCGAAGGCGGAAGACGCCCAAGTGCAGCGAGCGGGAGACTGTAGCCAGGACGCACCAACATGTATTGGACTGTTATGACGTGGACACGTTGTGTTGTCGCCACTGATTTACTACTCGTGCTGCTTGTGCTTTCCATCTTTCTACCTTCACTTCTTATGGTCGAGGATTAGCAGCAGGCAGAGGCCTTCTTCTTCTTCTCCTCTTCCTTGGGCTTCGCCTCACCATCCTTCCCCTTGCCCTTGGCGTCACCACTTTCAGCCTTGGCCTTAGCAGCGGCAGAGGCCTCTTGCTTCTTCTGCGCCTCATCCGCTGCCTTGCGGGCCTTCTCCTCCGCCTCAGCCTTGGCGGCCGCCTCACGCTCGGCCTGAGCGATACGTTCCTTGCCCTCGCTGGCCTCGGCGTGGCGCTGCTCATAGAGGGCCATGGCGCCGTCCTCACCGTGGAGCGCACGCATGAAGGCATCAGCATCGATAGCGCCCGTGTTCTCCGTGTCTAAGGTCTGGAACAGGGCATCAACTTCCTCCTCAGAAAGCGCTGCACCCGGCTTGCTGGTCTTGGCGATGATCTCCTCCAGCGAGGCGCGGGTGATGACGTTGGACGGCGCGACGACGACCACAGCCTTGGCGAGCTCCTTGGCGGAGACGAAGCTGTCCTGGTGCTGCTCGCAGAAGTCGGCGAATTCTTTGCTTGTCATCTGGCCAGGGTACTGAGTGTTCGCCACAGCCTCGTCAACGGTGGGAGTGGGGAGGTGGTAGCCGGCCTCCATCGCCGCAACAGTGATCAGAGGGCGTGACAACACAGGAACACCATCATCACGCGTGATCTGGCGCTTTTCGAAGGCCTCAGCAGTGGAGATAGGCATGATAAATGACGACGTAAACTCCTTTTTCGATGTGTGTGCTTAGTACAGGGTGGTAAGTTGAAAGGCTGGAAAAGATCGTTACAGACGCTTGCGAGGTCAAGACTGAAAAGAGGAAAGATGAGCTAATCCGATGTATGATTCTAACAGTCAATAGCCACGCACAACGAGTCAAAATACACACATCACGTGTGAAAGGTGGGAGAGAATTTGGTTAAGCAGCGTTATGCGATAAAGCGAGTGGGCACTAAGATGGTTTATTGTGCGCTCTCGTACCAGCACATACCTCTTTGCATTGAGATCCTCAGTTGTATTAGACCTCTTTTCCGCGCTACGGTGATCAACACATACTAGAATTATGTCCATACTTGCATGGTGCGGACGCGCGTGCGTGCGCACACATATATACACATGTTTCTTACAAACATCCATTGGTGTCGAAGCTTTGTGAGAAGCAGAAGACATGGTAGGTATTTCAAACGGCAATGAAAACCGGATTGTGTACCCTCATTAGAATTACACCATCGCGAACGCTTAGAAAGACAACGCAAGCATACGCTTCTGTGAAGAGGTAATCGCGGATACGACTGGAGCAAAACAGAAAATACCCAAGCGTACCCAACAAATGAGGCAGTCCCTCCGTTTCCGGGATCGAGGGGTGCCAAGATGAGCAGGTGAATATCGCGGGGGCCGTGTCGAGCACGTCGAGATTACAGCAGCTCAGTGGACCGCGAAGTAGAGATAGGCCCACCCAAGTCGCCCACACGGCGGAAGACGGAACCCATCTCGTTTGTTGATGGGTTCATCTTTGGTGGATAAAGCTTATTCTTGAACAACACCCAGTCGAACTCGTTGTCAAAGCTCGTACCACTACCATTGAGCACTCCTCGGCTTTGTTGGGATTTCAGCAGATGGCTCCTCTTGACGTTCTTGGGATGCGAGCCGGATTGCGACCGCAGGTGTTCGATCTTTTCCCTGGTTGCAACGAGTTGCTCTTCTCCTGGAAACAGAGACAGCGCATCGTTAACTACACTCTCTGCCTTCTCGAAATCATTTTGGTAGGCAGTGGCCGTCGCCCACAGCTGGTACCCGCGCGCTGCGATCTTGGGGGACTTTTTCGGTTCCGGAAAGAGCAGGGCCGCCTCTCGGCCGTGGAATTCCGCATCATCGAAGCGGCCATCAAGGAGGGCGGCGACAGATGCATTCGAGTGAATGACAGACTGGCTTTTCTCGTCGTGGGCGAAAAGAAGGGACGAAGTTAAGATCGAATATGAGTCGTCGTACCGCTCCTTCGTCGCACATCCCTCCGCGAAAGTACTCAGGAGCCGGATAAGTTTCACCTCGTCGTCCGCTGTTGTTTCGGGGACGGAAGCGAAACTGCCTAAAGCGTCTCCGAGTTCCTTCGAAATGTGATTGACATCTGCGGTGTCCTGATGTGGGTCAGGAAGGTGACGTAATGCTTCTGTGTTGGGCTCGTCAAGGGCAGTGCGTGCGAACCGACGGTGAGGAGTGCTCCCGTTCACGTGAATGGCTTCCTTGTAATCATACAAGTCATCCAACAACTTCTCCCGCATCTCCTTGTGGGCCAACGCCGCACGCACTGCTACAGGGGGCACTCTGATGCCCAGCTGCGTCTCAAATTTACTCAACGGTTCAAGGAGGGCTGAAACGGTGGGTTCACTGATCTTGTACCCTTTGGTCGTCTCCTTCACTGAGTACTTCTCCATGACAGCGTACAAAGACTCAGTGGCTGCCTGTAGTGTTGCGACGGGGTCGTGAAGAAAGCACGAGAGCCACTCCTCCACTTCGACAGGGACGTGCTGCTGCTTATACGTCGCCAAGAATTCGTCTAGGCGGAAAGGGACATCGAGCCCTGTGGGGAAGGAGCCCAACGTCCACCAATACTTCATGATGTACGGACCCGGCCCATGGGGGCCCGGAAACCGGTACATGTACGTCGTGGGATTCATCATCATGTGTTTCTGATGCTTGGAGCCAGGAGACCACCCACCTCGCTGGTAGCTCCAGAGAGTTGAGGATTTCCTCATTACTTACCAAAAGTGTAGAAGACCCTTTCGGGGTATATACAAAAAAGCGAAACTACGATACACAAAACGGTATCTGTCACGAGATGGTGCGAAGTGATACCTACACCAGTACAAGCAAGGACCACTATTGCTTGATGTAGGGTGGAAACGTAGAGCACATGGAGAAGTATGTTGGTCCAAGCAGTGTTGAATGCCAGCCTCGTTCAGGTATTCTCTGTATCGACAGTCTCGTGTCAGAGATATATTTTACCAACTGCTTGAACCACGACCCACTGCCGCATACGGGTGGCGTTGCAACTGCTCTTCGACTCCAATGGTGAGTCATGGTTCTCAGCGGGGATAGCGGTTACGACGAAGCGATCTCTCCGTGGCGAACCGTACCCGATGAGGGTGGTTCCGAAAGTCTGTTACAATGGGAGTCCTTCGCTTATTTTGTTTTTTCAGAGGTCTTTCTCTTACGTGAAGGTATAAAGGCTTTGTGCATACCTTTACTGTAGAGGCAGCAACCAATCGAATACGCTCGCAAGCACACAAAATGATGCGTAGTCCACTCCGGAGACGCCTTTTGAGCAACAAGAGGACAACCTATAGCGACTTACAATCGCCTAATCAGAGAACTTCCGCAGCAAGCGAAGCCAATTGATGTATTCCGCTTGCTCAAAGTAATATGCTTGAGACATCATGAATTCTGCAAAGGCATTGTTTATTCCACGTTCATCAAGATAGTCGAGAATTTCGTCAGACAAGTCCTCATCAAGCTCGCTAAGCATTGGACCACGGTATTTTGCGTCCCTCTGACGTCGCTGCAAGAGGTTCGTGGTGGTACAGTTCCGTTTGGTCGCATCCAAACAAGCTCTCGCCCTCTCAAAATCCTCGCTGGTTGGGTGAATCGTCAAAGAGTCCATGACCAACTCCATGTCAATTGATGTTAGTCCGAACTCCAATCCACCCTTGGGATAGCGCTTTTTGCCGAGGAACAAGGTGAAATTCAAGTACTCCTGCTCCTCACGCTCACCGTTGTCCATACGATACGTGCTTTCGTACTGTTTCCGCTCCATCAGAGCAACAACGTGCATTTGCTCTAGCCCACAATCACGGATTTCGACGTCCTTGAAGAGATCAAACCTGTTGGACCCCTTCGTGTGTGTCAGACGCCATCCTGTGGGTAAAAGAGGTTTTACAGGTAAGAAGTCCCGCAAACTTTCTTCTCGTTCCTCGCGCAACGTGAGTTGGTACAGTTTCCGATGACGACGAGTCTCCGTCCGTTGCGGCGTCGAGTCTGAAGACTGCCTCCTGATGACATGTGTGATGACGCCGAGCTGGCTCGCCAGTGCTCCAGTGGCAATAGTGCCGCTGCGAACGAGCCGGAGCATGTGAACGTGCTAAGAGAAGCTGTGTGAGGGCTCTAAAATCAGTGTACTAAGCACAGCAAGACAACCTTAATGCGAGGAAAGATGGGTAGAAAAAAAAGTATCGATGACCACGTGTCGTCGCATTGAGCACCGGTGGCCTCCTCAGGGGACCACCAAGGCACCACCCCTGGTTCGAAGTACACTCCGGCAGTCTCCAACTGCCGTCTTTCAGGGAGAGCAAGAAATCTCCATGTTTGGTCCCGTAACGTAACCATCGTGCTATTTCCAGTTCTCTTCCTTGCGGGGAAAGTATACGGCTAAGTGTAAGCAGGAACAACAACTTCCCTGGCTGCTTCCCGTCAGTTGCTGTGAGCCCTGTCCACAGTCGAAGACACGCCAACCAACAAACGGAGGTCTTCTGTCTTTCCACCTCCCCTCCAACCCTCCCTCCCCTTTCCTTTCTCCCGCCCTTCGACATTCGGGCACAGGTTCCCCCCCCCCCTTGCAACACCCACCCACCAAAAGCCCAACACAGTTCCCCCCCCCCCCCCCACCCCCACCCCCGCCCTCGACAGCAAAAAAAAAAAAAAAAAAGGTACCCTCTGCTCTTTGAGGTGAGCTCCCCCTCATTTCGCCGCTGAAGGGTTACAGCAACAGAAACGGCAGGACACGGCAAACTAGGTTTCTCGTCGTCCACCCTCCACTTAATACACCGCTTCAACGAAAACCATCAAGTGTTACCGCAAACAGGAAAGCAGCTCGCCTAGACCTCATTGCCCCAGCACCTACCTCTTCTTTCCATACCATTCCCTAGCCGCCAGCAAAGGCAACTCCGCCAACGATATTTCTGATTCATCTTCACCATTGATAGGCAACTGCGCTCTCACGAACACAGACTGCGCCTGTCCCATTCACATTCCGGGCTCTGCGCAACTGCAGCCGCATAACTTCTGTCTACCCTTGCGCACCACTTCCTTGTTGCGCTTTTCACATCGTGTGAAATGGCAAGCCATCGTCTGGTGCACGTAGGCCTTGTGGTGGTTTTCTTGGCTGTCTTTTCAGCACTCTGTGGCGCCGACCTACCTACCAACGAGAGCCTTGTTCAGAACGTGATCCCTCAAAGTCTCCATCGAATCGTAGCCATCGGCGACGTGCACGGAGACCCCGATAAATTCAAAAGTGTTCTCCAATGGACGCACGTGGCTCAGAAGCGAGAAGTCACTGCACCTGATGACGACAAATTAGATTTTATTGTAGCGCCTGTTGATGGGGTGGTCCCTGACACTAACACCATCGTGCAACTCGGGGACCTTGTCGATCGGGGGTACGACGACCGTCGTGCTTTAAATATTGCGTTTGACCTCTATGAGCAGTCACAGAACGCGGATAAAGCAAGTGGACACGCGGTGCGCCAAGACGTGGTTCTGTTGCTTGGGAACCACGAACTGCTGAACTTGCAGAAACACTATCGCTACGTCAACAAAAAGAACTTTGGCGGATTCCTCAACAAAATTCTACGCGATGCGGCGTTTGACGCAGAAGGTCCCTACGGGAAGTTCATCGTTGACAACTTCAAGACGCTTCATCTCGCAGAGCGCACGGCGTTCGTGCATGCTGGGATAGTAGCCGATTCTCTGAGTGAGTTCATCAGCGAGGAAGAGTTCAACGATCGTGTAAGAAATGACCTGCGAGCGCGCAATTATCGGAGCCCCTTCTTGAATAGTCGAGGGCCCGTCTGGACACGCGAGCCTGTTTTCAACGCGCAATCAGGCAGCTGTGTGGATCTTGAGAAAACACTCCGTATTCTCGATGTCGACAGAATGGTAGTGGGACATACGCCCGAGCGAAGCGGACACATCGGCGAATACTGTGATGGAAAGCTGTTTACAGTAGACGTAGGTCTCAGTCGCTGGATGTACGATGGTCTGGCGGCACTGGAAATACTGATAAAGGAGAACACTGCGTTGGTGGAAGATGGGCCTCGAAAGCAGGTGACCATCTCGGAGCTCACCCCGAATGGAAGGAGACAGCTATGGCCCAAAAAAGAAGGGCTCAACTTGGATGACTTCGAAGATCTGTGATCGTTTTTTGGCTGAAAAGGATCATACCGTACTATTGTCCCTCTAACGTAGCACAAGGCTGAGGGGGCCAACGCCTCAGTTAGTGTGTTCACTGGTTCATTACCTCACTTTACCTGGGCAACTTGAAAGCAATGCAAGCCTCGAAAGAAAGCCAGCATCATTGTCGGGACACACTCTGTCACTTTATTTAGCCGCATTTGTCAGATGCACTTGTACCATAGGTGCACCGTATCCATCTTGAAGCGGTAGCTGGGCTTCGGTTATGTTACTTCATAGGAGTCCATTGTCGTCAGGACAGCGGCTGAAGCACGTCGCAAGTTCGGCAGTGCTACTGGTAGTCGCGTGCCTGTTCATCCACTTCATCTCTCCACACCCTTGCCTCGTACGTGCGTACTTCACCTATTTCATCCTTTTTTCTGTGAGTGTCACTTTAGATTTTCTTCTCGTTATCTTTGTTTTTTTGTTCACAAATCACAGGAGCTCACTTTACTCCTTCGCACCCAAACTCCCACAGTGTGAAATCATCTGCGTTGGTCCTCATCGGCACGCACATTCATTTTTTGTGTTTAGTGACAATCGTACCTTCTCCTTTTCACTTGCAGTAGAGCTTGGAATACTCTTACATCGTTCCGCTTTTTTTTTTCGTTTCTGTGTTCTTGTTTCTTCTTTTGTTTCTTTTTCATCGAGACCAAATCTGAGAAACCTGTCATCCTATCGGACCTGACCTTTTCTAGCCAACGCTGTCACTTCTCCATCATGTTTGCTGGTGACACCTATAGAAAAGGGAACGGATCTCGTCGTGGAGGCGGACAGCATGGACGCGGTGGCGCACGCGGAGGACGAGGTGGCCGTGGGGCAGCTGCAGACACGTGTTTCAAATGTGGGCAACCAGGCCATTTCGCCCGGGACTGCCCTAATTCTGGGATGAGCCGTGGCAGAGGTCCAGGCCAAGGGAGAGGCTCTGGTAACCGAGGAAACGGCGGACATAGCGGGAATCAGCCTTTCAATATTCCCCGTAACACTGTAGCAATGGGAACCGGCAACAACGTCAGCAATGGACAAGTCCCCACGAAGATGCCGTCGCAGTCAGACCTTTCCACCTGGCGGCAAAAAGACTTCCACGCACTAGTGAAGGCTTTTGTGGATAACACCGAGTCCCAGGAACTCGCGTTTCCGCCTACTCTAAACGCGGCGCAGCGAAACAACGTGCACCGCATCGCCATGATTTTTGGGCTTGACCACCGCTCCTACGGAGTGGAACCCAACCGCTATCTAAAGCTGACGAAAGCCTCGGGAACGGTGGCGATGCAGCAGCAGCGCGAAGATGCCGCAGCGAACGGAGAGCGGATCAAAACAATCGACGGTTTCCAAGGAGCACAGATGCTGCCGGACCGGTTTATTGATCGGAGCAAATTGGAAGAAATCAGCAAATCTCTTCAGTTGCACCACAAGAACATGATCCACGACATTGCGCTAGAGGCTAACCGCCCAGTTGAGAGGTCGAAGAAATTCCACTCAGCACAGCCTGGTCTTTCTTCCCCGCCGAAACACACCAAAGACACGCAAAAATACGCACGACTCCAGCAGTTCCGTCACGGATTGCCCACGTACAAGCGCCGCGATGAGATTGTCAGGGCTGTTGCGGAAAATGAGGTCGTCATTGTTTCAGGTGACACTGGTTGTGGCAAAACTACACAAATTCCCCAGTTACTGTACGACGCCAAAATCTTTCCTCCTGGAACGGATGTCATTTGCACACAACCTCGTCGAATCAGTGCACTTTCTGTGGCGCAGCGTGTCGCCGAAGAACGTGGAGAGGCTTGTGGAGACAGCTGTGGCTATATCATTCGATTTGAAAACGTCACCAGCCGCCAGACGCATATCGTGTACCAGACGACGGGTATTCTTCTTCGCCGTCTACACTCGGAGCCGGAGCTTCGAGGGGTCGCGTGTGTGATTGTAGACGAAGTCCACGAACGCGACTTGGATACTGACTTCACTCTACTTTTGCTGCGCGACCGTCTCGCTGATCAACGCGTGCACCCGGAAAAATATCCGCAGAAATTGAAAGTGGTCGTGATGTCTGCAACCGTGCAAATCGAAACCCTTGTCCACTACTTTTCAGAGTCCAACGGTGGGCGCGCCGCCCCGCTTATCAGCATTCCCGGCACTCTCTTCCCTGTCCGTGATTTTTACTTGGAGGATGCGATTCACTGGGTTGGTGGGTCCCAATCGGGAGCGCAAACGCTAGCCTTCTTAGAAAGTAAAAACGCAAACGAGAAGGTCGAAGAAAGTCAGGAGGGTAAGACACTGTATGAGAAGCTGCGGAGCTCCGTGTTCAATGACCAAGATCGGGATGCGGAGGCTATGGTACCGTACGACCTTGTTTGTAACCTGATCAGGTGCATCCATCATTCTGACCGGGATCTGTCCGGGAGCATCCTGGTCTTCCTGCCAGGGTGGGCAGCCATTACGCGTATTGCTGACATGCTGAGGAGGTCGGACGCTGCGCGGGAACTATCTGTGCTCATGTTACACTC
The DNA here is from genome assembly GCA_030849835.1 of Herpetomonas samuelpessoai. Taxonomy (NCBI): domain Eukaryota; phylum Euglenozoa; class Kinetoplastea; order Trypanosomatida; family Trypanosomatidae; genus Herpetomonas; species Herpetomonas samuelpessoai. Next base: position 55,439 of record JASAOC010002048.1, read on the forward strand.
GAGTCTCACAAGCGCGGAACAGCAGCGAGTGTTCCTCCCGCCTCCCCGGCGCTACCGCAAGGTCGTTCTGGCAACAAGCATCGCGGAAACCAGCATCACGATTGACGATGTTGTCTACGTGATTGACAGTGGTCTCGTGAAGGGAACCTCGTATGACCCTTCCGGGAACACCTCAGCCTTACAAGCCACGCTGATTGCCAAAGCAAATGGCATTCAACGTCGTGGACGCGCTGGTCGCTGCCGAGCTGGTGTCTGTGTTCATCTGCTTCCTAAATCTGTTTACAATGACCTCCCCGACTTTCTTCCTCCTGAAATCATGCGCTCGCCCTTGGAGGAAATCTGCCTTCAGGTAAAGGCGATTCGCTCAGATGAGCGATGCGCCTCGGTGCTTGCGCGCGCCATGGACCCGCCTCCTGAAAACTCAGTTGAGCACGCTGTGGCATTCCTGACCGACATGGGCGCCTTCACAGAAGAGGAGGAGCTGCTCACCAACTTGGGCAGAGCACTTGCACAACTTCCCCTGCATCCACTTTTGGGAAAAATGCTGTTCACGGCAGCGATTTTTGGCGTGCTCGAGTCGGTTGCCACTATCGCAGCAGGGCTGTCGGTTAAATCACCGTTTGTCAAACCTCTTTCCCATCAGCGTGCAGCTGCACGGGAGGCTCTTGAGCGGCTGGACAACGGAGATCTCTCCGACCACCTTTGCGTCCTCAAACTTCATCGCGGCTGGGTGCGGAGCGGGCGTAGCTTTCAGTTTGCCAACGACAACTTTGCCGACCAGTCCACACTTCGCTCGCTGGACCGCACCAAGCAGCAGTTGGTTAGACTTGTTCAGCATTCCCCCATGCTGCGCCGTTGGAAAGATCCCCTGCGACAGGCGTCACGCCACGACAACAACATGGGTCTCATCCGGCTGACCATGCTCTGGTCCTTGTATCCCAGGCTCGCCACCATCGAGTACCGTGCAAACCGCCATGAGAATCGCGCAAACATCTTCTGTTGGGACAACAAGCCTGCGACCTTCTCGCAAAGCTCTGCGTTGGCATTCCGAAAGCGCAATGATTTCGCTGACAACAGCTTCGTCATGTATTACGAACGAATGCAGCTAGAGTCCACTCTTAACCTCTTTGACTCCTCTATCATCTCCGCTGTGGACATCGCGCTTTGCTTGCGGCAACTCATTGTTCGTCCTCTGCTAAAAATTCCGAAATTCCTGCTGAAGGATGATGAAAGCAAGCTGGCTCCACCCCGAAGACTCGATGTTGACGCTCTGGAAAATAAGGCGATGTACGCAGGCATGTTTTTTGATGGCGACAAAAAACTGTACATTGCAGAAAAGGAGGTTGCGCAAGCATTGGAGATGGGCCGTCAGTGCATGGATTATTACCTCGCCCTCTGCATCAAGAAACTCAGGGCTGATGCGTTTCCGCAGGATCTCGTCAAGACGTTGGCCATGCTGATTGGGTTTCCCCTTACCGCACTTCAGTCAGAGGGCGGTGACGCGGCCTGGATGCTAGATTCTGCGGCGGCAGATAACGAGGCACAACAGGGTGGAGCTGGCCGGAAAGGCAACGCGCCAGCCTTTGTACGCGGTGGGTTTTCTGGCGACGACTCATCAAGCGATGACGACGATGGTGACGGTCCTATGATTGTTGACGACGACGAAGTGGAGGACCTTCGTGCGCACTTGCACCTCACAGAAGATCAGTTAAAGCGCGTCACCACAACATTTGGTGACCTCGCCATCCTCCGGCAAGCGCAGGTCGTCGGCCTCGACGATGGCATCGACGCCACAGCAGACACGGATCCCACAGAAGGCACGAGCAAAGACAATCCGAACAGTAACCTTGAGACTGACGACAAGGACGTGGCACACGACAACGAAGTGGACAGCGACGAGGAGGAAGACGTTATTGTCGCCCGACCAGGGCAACTCATGGCGTGACACTTGCTCCTCTCCGTTTTTATTCTCCCTGCCAGTTCCGTCTCATCGCACCTCTATGTGTACAGCCACGAATGAGGACAAAACAGTGTCATCATTGCGTACACACAAGTTGGTGGACGTGTCATTCCTCGTCCTCGCCCGATCCGACCTTCCCGGCGCCGCACCACACCCACGGAATGCACACACATACAAATGACGTCCTTGGCTCACGGTTCACTGCCCCACGACAGTGACGATCAGGCGCCGGCTTTTCCTCTTAATAACTTTAACCATTAACCATCGACCTACCTTGACACAAGACGTGAAAGAAGCATGACGGGACGAGCAACCCCTCAACAGGACCCCCATTCCTCACCTTGGTCGCCAAGTCACCTGTTCCCTGAGCGCCCTTTCCCACGTCGCGATTAGCTGCTCTCTCACCGGTTCCTGCGCACTTCCACCACGGCAACCCCCTTGTACACGTGAAACTGGTATCTCACGATAAGACAAGCAGCACTCTCCACCCATCCATTCCTCCATCCATGCGCGCACCACTCCCTAGGAAGACAACACGCACCTAGACCCTAGATCCTAGACACCACACTTCACCGGCCGCCTGACACCCACTCGTACACACACGCACACATACCACGCCCGTACACCGCGCCGCTCCTCTTTCCTCTCGTTTCCTTCCTTATCTCTTCTTATCTTTCTTCATCTTTCCTTTCCTACATCGCTCTCACCAGGATGATGCCCTCCCGTGTCAACGCGCGCACGCCGAGCCACACTTCCGTTACCGACATGATCGACATCGAGGCCAGCCAGCAGGACAGCCAGCAGTTGCGCGCGGCAACCGAAAGAATCACCCACCTCCGCACCACGAAGGGCTGGCGTCACAATCCATACGGTCTCAGCGTCACAGAGCTCCTGCCCTGGTCCTCCTACACCACCGGGATGATGCCCTCCCATTCCTACGCGTCCACGTCGTGCCACACCACCACTACCGTCGTGGTCGACATCGAGGCCAGTCGGCAGTACAGCCAGCACCTGCGCGCGGCGACCGAAGGCGGCACCCACCTCCGCACCACGAAGGGCTGGCGCCACAACCCATACGGTCGCAGCGTCGCAGGGCCCCTGCCCCGGCCCTCCTACACGCCGCCGCGCCCCGTGTCCGTGGCCACACGCGTGGTGGTGCCGACGGCGAGGCTGCAGCTCCTGCATCACACACTCGCCGTCTGGGAAACCGAATACGCCAACCGATTCACCACCGCCAACAGCATGCGTGACGTGCGCCGTGCTATGCACGACGTCCTGCGCACCAATGCCGCGGACTGGCCCGGGCTGGTACTCCCAGACGGCTTCGAGCCCCTCATCACAATGAGCCGACCCTCCCTCATGGAAGTGGTACAGCGGCGCATGGGCAAATGCGCGTTCCGCGAAGCACTGCGCGACGTACGCCGCCGCCACGGCATCACCTCGAACGCCCCGTTCTCGGGCACGCGACAAGCCATGCAGGAGATGGGCTTCTTCTGCTTCTGCTACCCCAGCTCACGCACGCCCGCTATCACCAGCATCTTTGACCCCAACGATGAGCGTGTGGCTCCATCAGCAGACGTCGCACCCGCGTGGGCTTCCGACCCCGAGGTGCGTCGGTCGGCGGCGATGCTGGGTGACGAGGCCATCGGCACCCTGCTGCAGGACCGGCTGCGCGACGCAGAACATCGCAAGGCTATCGTCCTCAACGCTTTCCGCATGTCAGCAGAGGAAGAGGAGGGCCTGCGCCTGTGCGACGGGGGGTGGCTGCTGGTGGAACCGTTCTTGCGCAAGCGCATCGGCCGCGCCAGCGCACAGGATTCGCTGCTGGAGCACATGTCTACCCAGTTCAAGCGCCGCGTCTTTCACGATACCGTGGTGGACCTCGCCATGGCCGAGAGGCAACTCCGTCTGGCGCAGGAACCCGACGCCGCCGCGTTGGACCAGCAAGAGCACGACACCCGCGTGTTCATCCAGCACGAAGACTTGCGGGCGCTCCTCAAAAGGGCCCGCGAAGGGCCACAAGCTGCCCAGTACAACACACGATAAACAAGCAGCAATGAGAATAATTATATATATATAATCTCTTATTGCTTCTTTTTAAAAAAAAAATTATTTTTTCCATGCTTTTTTTAATGCCTCGTCTAGAGATGTATTCTTTTTTGTCTTCTCTCCCCTCTCCCTCTATCCTCACAGATACTTGCCCCAGGCATGTATACGTTTGCCACGAGCCACCCGCGTCACGCAGGCATCCCCCCCCCCCCCCATCACGTCCTCGCGACTGGGGTGGCCGTGCTCACTGGTACTCCTGTACCCAATGCTTTCTCCTCACTTCTCTTTCACTACACTTCCCTTCATCCACGTGTGCTCCTCCCCCTCCCCCCCCCCCCTCCCATGTACGCACCCTTTTCAATGTTTATACCGGCCAACCTCTGGGGTCATCCTGGCGCTCCACCGTCGCAGCACCGTGTCGCTGTGCCCCCCTCCCCCCCCCCCCCCGTGCAGACACGCCCAAGGCTGCGCGTTGGTGCCACGGAGAGCCCCCACAGAGAAAGGCCCCTTTTCATGACGTTCCTCCCGTCTGCCCACACACCCGTTTAGGGCTGGAACAAACACCCACAGAAGGAGAGCAACAAGGGTGGCACGCGTGTCTGACAAAGCAGCAGCGTGCCTTCCTCCATCAGGGGTAGAGGATTCTACTCATGTTGCCCACGCTACCCTGCGGAGCGGGGAAGTAGCTTCAATGCCCCAAAGTGGACCGCCCTTCCATTAACACCCATATAGCTAACGTCGAAAGACAGGAAGCAAGAATGGAGATAGAGCTGTAAAGATACCAGGACACTCTCTGAGAGAGACCCACGGGAGAAATGGGCGTCTACAATGACAGTGATAATTAGAGTAACTTGCCTCGGTCGCCACCTATCAAATTACTCGTCTCTCTTCTAGTGTAGGTGACGCCAGTTTCTTCTTTTCTTTTCTCCTTTTTCACGGAGAAACCAACTGCTGAACTGTCATTTACGTGACATTATATTCATCTAGGCGCGCCACTTGCACACGGCCCCCACATTGGCTCACTCCTTAGCACCAGCACGTTCTTCCCTCACGCGATGTTGTACGTGAAGCGCCTCTTTTTGATTGACTCCGCGGAGGAGAAGGCGCAGTGGCTGCACCGCGCCAAGCAGCAATGGGGCACCAACCAACCACTTGCCGTGCGAGTCAAGAGTGATGCATCCGTGACGCTGGGCTCCACCACGCCCAAGGCGTTATCGTATCAAGCAGAGGAGGATAGCTGGTGCGCCTCGTGGCTGGAAGAAGCCACCAGCTTACAAAACCAGACGCCCAAACCAATCACTGCTACCACTACCCCTTCCGATGCACCGCTCACAGCAGAAGCGGAAGCACCCACCGCAACAGCGGCGTCCCCTGCCCAAGGAGCGAGCACAGGCACGCCTCGCGAGGAAGTCACCCGCAGCTCACCCGCACACACCGAGGATCTCGAAAACCACGAAACCCCTCCGGTCGCGGAAGAAGATGCGGCGGAGGAAACCGTCACAGAGACCGCTGCCAATAGCGGCCCTCCCACCGAGGTAGCCCCGCCTAGCGACAACGCAGCTCCAGCTCAGACAAGCGAGCCCACGGACGCGCCTCTCGCACCGGCCGGCGATGAGCTCATCGGTATCGATCTCTCACCTGGGGTAGCCGACGGACTCGTAGTGCTTGAAGTGGTGACGCTGGCGGGCGAAGTGAAGAGCACCACCGTTGTCAACGTCTCTTCCGTGTTTCGTGAAGGCCCCGTGGAGCACTTTGCGGTGGTCCTGACCCCTCTGTCGGTTGAGGCCATGGATGACCGCGCCATTCACGGTGTCCTCGAGTTCACCGTGGTACGACAAGACTGCCTCACCGAGCTGCTCACCACACACGGGGGCTCCGCGCTGCAGCTGGTGACGCATGGCGCACAAGATCCCATGCCTACCCCTGTGGAAGATTCCTCGGTTGCCCTCTCCACCAATCAGCTGTATTTTCCGTCAAGCTTGCTGACTGGCACGGGGGCCTTTATCGTATCAAACGTGGTGTGCGTGGAGAGCCGTTGCGCGGACAAGGCCGTCTCCCTCGAGTTTGTCGTGACAGGGGACAGCCAGCTCATCAAGATGAGCCCCACCACAGCCACGCTGGCCCACGCAGGCGATCGTGTGTTTGTGGTTTGCACCTGGGATCTCTTCCGCCCCTTCACTAGGAAGCCAGCGGAGGAGACGGGAGCTGCGGTGAAGGTGCACCTGCTATTGCGCGAGGATGGCGTGAACGTAGCCCCTGTGGACCTCCACCTGCACGCGGAGCTGCCTCGTCCGGCCGCCACGAATCCTGCGTTTCTCTTTTGGGTGAACAACACCATGATCACCAACGCGTCGTGTAGTGAGGCGGAGCTCGCCAGCATTCGGGCGGTGCTGCCGGTGTACGACATCCAGAAGAAGATCGTCGAGAAGGCCGCGCAGCGGGAGGCTGAGGAGACCGCTGCCTTTGCAGAGGCACGAGGTGGGGCGACGGGGAACTCGGAGGGGAAGCGGCCTTGGTGGAAGATCTCGCTTCACTAACATGCATGCAGGCGCCGAAAGAAAGGACAAGGACGCAGCAAGAGAACGTCATCGTGCGAGCGGCCACTATGCACCTGTGAGACCGCCCCAACCCCAACTCCATCCCCTCTCCTCCTACTCTCTTTCTCTCGGAATGCCTGCCGCTCTTCATTTCCACTTCACGCGTCTTCTCTTTGCGAACTGTTCTAGGCTATCCCGGCCTGCCCCACTTCACGTAATGCGTGCGTACGTGGGCGTTTGTGTGTCTAACTCCTTTATCCCTTCTCTCCCCGGCAGGGTTCATTGCTTCTCTCCTACGCGGCGCGTTCTTGCTTTTGCCCGCGGACAGGCTGTGTCATCGCTTTCCTGCCAACAAGAAAGGTTGAGAGAAAGAGAAAGAAAAGACGATTTACCTTTCTGTAACGCGATGTGCGCTACAGCATGTCGGGTACGGATCTGCTTTGCAGCCCTCTTTGTTCTCCTTGCATCGAGCCCTCACCGGGCATCGGCGAGGGCTCACCAAGGGAAAGGAGGAAGGGGCGCCAGATGCACTCTTTTCGCCGATGAGGAGGCGGAAGAGGAAGTCCAATCCATAGCCGATTCGACACTCTAAACCACCTGATAATTGCACCAGTAGCAGAATAACACAGAGGTACGCATGCCAACCCATGATCTTGATACTGTTGATCCTCCCCGCTCTCTTGGCTCACTTCCCATTACTCCTCTTGGCTGCTAGTGCATTAGAGAACTCCCCACACCCTTGGTTGTAGAGGGTTTCTGTAGAGGTCTGTGTGTTCTCCGTCCTTGTTGTGGTGCGACCGCGCACGTGTGTGCTCCTTGGTACAAACTCACTCGCACCATTTACTGGACGCCCGCACAGGTCTCCCAACACGGTGTGGTGGGTCTTCGCGCGGGTGTGAACTTGCGCAGTTGCCCTTTACGTTCTTTGCTCACAGTGTCTTGGAGGATAGACGACGTGAAAGGGAAAGGGACAGCGGAAGCAAACTCACTGTTCCCTATCGGCTTAGTGCTTGACAAACTCTAGCTCTTCGGCGCCTTTTTTTATTATTTTTACGCCGTGATCTGGAACTGCTCTCTCCCCCCCCCCCGCCCCCTTCTTTGTCCGTACGCTCATTCCGGCATTCGTTCATGCCTGCAGCAGTCGGCAGCAGCACCTCCTTCGCCTCCCCATCGCACGAGTGCCATGTAGACGAGCGCTACACCCTCTTTGTGCGTCGTTTCACCTTGGTTGACACGGCCGAGGAAACCTCGCAGTGGGCGAGTCGGGCGAAGCGGCAATGGGGAGGCAGCAAGTCCCTCTCCGTCAGCGTCACCTCGCGCGGCACGCGACACGGGGCCACAGCTGCCAAGAAGGTCACTTTCAGCGGCGAGGCGCAGCATTGGACCGGTATTACATGGGAGAGTGAGGCGGAACCAGGTATTCTTGTCCCTTTACCGGAGGATCCTACCCTGCTTCTCGAGGTCTGCACCGTGAAACCACGCGCTGGCGGGAAAGAGCATGAGCTCACGGCGATTGGGGTAGGCGTGCTGGATGCTCAGGCCATGGTAGCGGAGAGCCGGCAATACGCCAAGTACTGCGTCCACGTCTTTCAGTTGCACGCCCCACAGGACGCGGACACCGTCCAGGGTGTACTCGAAGTGGAGATCCACAGCAGCCTTCTGGACGAGCCGCCCGAGGACAACTTTGTGCCCCTCGAGTACAATTACGGCTCGGTGCGTGTCTCTACCACCGACTTTTATTACCCTCCGTTCTTGCTCCAAGGCACCGGTCAGTACATTGTCTCAAACGTGGTGTGCGCCATGAACATGACGGAATCCAGCTCGCTCGCGATGCAGCTCGTGCCACTGAAGGAGGCCGCCAATTATATCATCCCAAAGCCTTCGCAGGTGATCACCGTGCGGCCGCAGCAGCGCGTGTACTTTAGCGGCACATACGCCATGTCGCAGAAAATATGCATGAAACCGCTGGAACTGCAGCTGACTGTGAATGGTTCGCAGCAGGCGGCGGCACCGATTATCATCAAGGTGCACCCGAACGTGCCGCAGGCCGGTGGCACCACTGACATAGCCTACCATTACTGGATTAACACCACGTGCGTCACCAACCGCAGCATGCTGCCTGCGCTGGAACTCCCCCTGATTCGCGCCACACTGCCTGTGTACCGGTTCCTCGGCCGCGGCCCTCTGGACCCCACAGAGGGCATGATCGTTGCGTTTGACAAGGACAGAGGGGAGCAGGTACTGGTGAGCGCCAACGGCGTGCCGGTCGCCATGCGGGACGGGACAGCGAGCGGAGCGGCCTCTGGCGGCTTCTTGAGTGGTGGTAGTGGTGGTGGCCAAGGTGGACTAGGGGGCTCCGACGTCCGCCTCGACGCGTTGGCTGGAGGCGGCGCGTTTAACGCCCTCGACGGCATCGACCTCACCGCCGGCAACCTGGGCGACCTGCTCTCCCACTTCCCACTGGACACAAACGCCTCCTTTGTTGTCCGTGACACGGGCCGCAACAACCATCTACTGCCCTCCCGCGGCCCCCTGCTGAACCTATCGCAAAAAACGTGCCTGTGCACCCTTGTACTAGGACCGATCCGTGGCTTTCCCATGGTCTACGAGTCCACCACCGGCATCTCCCCCTCGTTCCAGGTGAGCATTACGCTGCTGGATCAAAAAGGGTGGCAAGTCGTGAAGGGAGAAACCCTGCCGAGCTACCAGAGCGCCAGCGGGAGCCTGCGCTGGACAGAGAATCTGGTGCTTCGCAAGTGGCCTGGCGCGCAGTCGACACAGTTTATGCGGCTCAACCTGACCGAAGTACGGCCTCGAGACGGCGATGAGACACCGATTGGGGCCGGCCTCATCTCACTGAGCAGCATGAACCGCACCTACGCGCTGAACCCGATGAGTGTGGCCTTTTATGTGTACGAAACCTACTCCTTGTACGATCAACTGAACTCCCCCAGCCTGCTCATGAAAGACGTCAACGTCATCTTCTCCGACATGCGGTAACAGCAGCAGAAACCAGCGTTGGGGCAGAATGTTCACACGCCCTCTCTTTCTCTCTTTCACTCTCTCTCTCTTTCTCCGTGTCTGTCATGTCTGTGTCGTTCTTCTGTGCGTTCTTGTCGCATGTACGCAAACGCAAGCGTTGTCAACTGCTGCGGTCGACATGACTCAATACCCTGTCTCGCCCACCGATCGACGCGTACATCATTATTACTTTTTTTGTGTGTGTGTGCTGACTCCATTGTATTTCACTCCAACATCGACTCGTTGCTATTTCGCGCCAGCAGGCCCTTTCAACCTCACAAATAAATAAAAAGAGAGAATAGCAGGAGAAAAAGACCATTCCGTAACATTGGGATGTGACCGGTACAGAGGCAACGGATGACAGACACGGCTTCCTATTCTTGCTCATCTTTCTATGCGAAGGACTGCATAGTCAGCATGTCAGATGTGCGCATGCACCTTTGACTGCTTGTGTAGACAGGAGGTGTGCGCAGGTTCAGGAGAAAAAAAAAAGCAAGTGATATCATGCATTTCACGCAGCTAGCAAAAAGAAAAACTGCTCCTCTCACGCTCAACACTAACCCCCTTCAACATACGAATTGTCTTTTTAAAAAACGAAAGTGAGGCTACGTCTCTGTTTTTTTTTCATAAACCTAAAGATGGTCAAGACTCACTACATCCGTGTCGGTCGCCTTGTGCGCATTCTGCGTGGCCCCCGTCAGGACCGCATTGGCGTCATTGTCGACATTGTCGATGCCAACCGCGTCCTGGTTGAGAACACCGAGGACCGCAAGATGTGGCGCCATGTGCAGAGCCTCCGCAACGTGGAGCCCCTCAAGTTCCGCGTCGAGGTGTCCCGCAACTGCAGCTCCAAGGCCCTCAAGGAGGCCATCACCTCCAGCAAGGTCCTCGAGCGCTACGCCGCCACCCGCACCGCTGCCCGCATCGCCGCCAAGAAGGCCCTCACGGCGTCCACGGACTTTGAGCGCTACCAGCTCCGCGTCGCCAAGCGTTCCCGCGCCCACTGGACCCGCAAGGTCTTTGACGAGAACGACGCCAAGAGCCCCGTCTCCTGGCACAAGGTCGCCCTCCAGAAGATCCAGAAGAAGGCCGCCAAGATTGACGCCACCGATGCCGCCAAGAAGCGCATCCAGAAGGCCAAGTCGGCCAAGAAGTCCAAGAAGTAAAGCGGCGGCAACGTGAGGAAAAGGAAAAAAAAAATAGACGTGAACTATCGAAGGTCAAGCGTGACACATCAGCACAGGGAGAGAAATAGAAAGACGACAAGAATAGCGTGAGTGCCCCCTTCTTCAGACGCTTCTATTCTTCCCCTGGAGGGTGTTTCCTTTCTCAGCTTCGGCCTTCGCAGTCCTCCTCTCATTTTTCGTTTCGTTTCTTTCATTTTATGTGTTTGGAAATCTTTTGTTTTCATGCACATTGTTATTCAAAAAGAAAAAAACAGCAAAAAACTGACCCTTCACAAGGATCATGCTACAACGCAGGGAAAAAGGGAGAAAGAAATAGAGAGCTCCTTTCTCTCACCTTTCCGGCTCCCCTTGTTGTCCATTGGGTCTGCTTCGCCTCTTTCCGATTACCGAGTGTGCTGACACATGGGACGATGAGGAAGAGAGGACGGTGGGAGGCAGGTGAGAAGCGTAAAGCACCTCTGCCTGCTTGGCGGGTAACCCTGGTCTTCTCCCTTCACTGTGACAAGTACGTTCTCCTCTTTGCGCCTCTCCTCATTCTTCCTTCTTCTCTATCGGTGAATCACATTCACACCTTGCATCGCTACGCAATGGCGTCTACACAAACCCCGCCTGCGCTACATGGCACATACACAAAAGAGATACTGTAAATCCTCAGGGTGCCTCATCCAGTGGAAAGTGTTTTGCAAAACAAAACGGATTTCTTCAAAAGTCCGGAAAGAAGAAAAGGTATGCCGCTTGTTCTGATTGGGCTCACGGGCGGTATCGCGTGCGGCAAATCCACTGTGTCAAAGCTGCTCGCAGAGGAGCACCACATCCACGTTATTGACGCTGATCAAATCGTGCACGAGCTGCAGCAGCCGCACGCGCCGTGCGTGCAGAAAATCGCTCAGCGCTGGCCTGACTGCGTCGATGCCGCGACGGGCGCGCTGAAGCGAGAGGAACTCGGGCGCATTGTGTTTGCTGATCCCACCGCACGCAAACTTCTCGCCCGCATCATGAATGGGCCCATCTTCTGGACGATCATGCGGCGCATCCTCGAGCAATGGTGGACGCACCTCACTAGCCGCCGCCCTGTCGTCGTGGTACTGGACGCTCCTACCCTCTTCGAAACAAAGCTGTTTACCTACTTCATCAGCAGCAGCGTTGTCGTGGCGTGCTCTGAGGAGCGGCAGGTCGAGCGACTCGCCAAGCGGAACGGCATGAGTCGGGAAGCAGCTCTCGATCGCATTCACAGCCAGATGCCACTAGAGAAGAAGCGAGCGTTAGCTGGCTATGTGATTGAAAACGATGGGGAAAATGATTTCCCTGCGCTCAAGGTGTGCGTCGAGGGGGCGGTGGGGTGGATGAAACGGCAAAGTGCACACAAGATCACGTGGCTTGTGGCAGGAGCGTCCATCGGAGTGTTGGGAGTCACTGCCATGATGGGAGCAGTCCTTCGTTCCTTGCTTGCTTGATCTTTCGTAGCGCCGTCTGCGTGTGCAGGTCCGGTTCACCATTCATGAAAGGCGGAAAGAGAAACGTGCGAATGGTGGCAACAAAAAAAAAAAAAAAAGAGATGAGAATAAAAGAAGGGCGGCTTAGAGCAATTGTCTCCGAGACGCAAACCGAACGATCACAAATGGAAGCCCACACCTTTCACCGAGTGCGGTGCCAACCAGGTTCACATGTGGTGCATAGCTGATCATCAACAAGCTCTTTCTCTTTTCCCCTCTCCTCATTGTTCTTCTTCCTTTGGGGGCGTGATCGTACCTCCGTTTGATTCCTTCTCCAACACCCTCACTGTTACCTATTGAAGCAAATCGTTAATTTGTTTTTCTTCTCTCTACCTCTACCTCTCCCGGTGTGGTCTTCTGTCATCGCTAACCTGTTAACGTCCTTCTTCTCCTTTCTTTTTTTTTTCTTTGTCAGTAACATTTTCTTTTACAGTCATTCAAACCCTCCACCTCGTTCGTCGTCACTTAAGAAAACAAAACGAAGGATACGGAGTTCCTACGGTAAGATTTAAAAAAAAACTAAGGGAACAAAAAAAAAAGAATCGCAGTCACGTTCCGCCGAACCGTCCTCCGCTTTGCGAGAATGTCCTCTCCTGGAGCCGACTCGATTGAATGGCCCGTCGCCCGTGTGCGTCAGACCTTTGTCGACTTCTTTGTGAAGGAGCAGGGGCACACCTTTGTCAAGAGCAGCCCGGTCGTCCCTGAAAATGACCCCACGCTCCTCTTTGCCAACTCGGGTATGACCCAGTACAAGGCACTCTTCCTGGGCACGGCGGACCCCAACACCGACTTTGGTCGCCTCACCCGCGCCGCCAACAGCCAGCTGTGCATCCGCGCGGGTGGTAAGCACAACGACCTTGACGACGTCGGTCGAGACACGTACCACCACACCTTCTTTGAAATGCTGGGCAACTGGTCCTTTGGCGATTACTTCAAGAAGGAAGCCATCGCGTGGGCGTGGAAGCTGCTGACGGAGGTCTACAAGATGCCCAAGGACCGTCTCTACGCCACCTACTTTGAGGGAGATGAGAAGAATGGCCTGCCGCCTGATGAGGAGGCGCGCCAGCTCTGGCTGCAGTACTTGCCCGAGAGCCACATCATCAAGGGCAACGCAAAGGATAACTTCTGGGAGATGGGTGACACGGGTCCGTGCGGTCCCTGCTCCGAGGTCCACTTTGACCGCATCGGTGGCCGCGAGGCCGCGGACCTGGTGAACAAGGACGACCCAATGGTGATTGAGATTTGGAACTTGGTGTTTATGCAATTCGAGCGCCACGCCGACGGCAGCCTCACGCGCCTGCCCAAGAGCCATGTCGACACGGGCATGGGCCTCGAGCGCATCACCTCCATCCTGCAGGAGGTGCCCTCCAACTATGACACCGATGCCTGGACGCCCATCTTTGATGCGATTCAAAAAATCACAGGCTACCCCAAGTCGTACGCGGAGATCCGCGACAAGACGGATGACGACGCCACCGTTGCGTACCGTGTGATTGCCGACCACATCCGCTGCCTCACGTGTGCTCTGGGGGATGGCGCCATGCCGGACTCTGTAGGCCGTGGCTTCGTCCTGCGCCGTATTATCCGTCGCGCGGTCCGCTATGGCGTGCAGTTCCTCGGCGCCAAGACGGGCTTCTTCAGCGAGCTCGTCGACGCCGTCGTGAAATCGCTCGGCCCCTTCTTCACCCACCTGCAGGACCCTGCGACGGTGCAGCGCATCAAGCTCATCCTGTCCAACGAGGAGGAGTCCTTCGCCAAGACCTGGGACAACGGCCTCAAGCACTTCAACCTCGCCGTCGAGGCCGCCAAGGCGCGTAACTCCGATGTCATCAGCGGTACCGACGCGTTTGTGCTGCACGACCGCTACGGTTTTGCCGTGGACCTCACCAGCCTCCTCGCCGAGAAGGCCCACATGAAGGTGGACCTGGACGGGTTCAATGCCGAGATGAAGGCGAACCAGGTGAGCGCGGGCCGTGTGTCCGCTGCCAAGACGTACCTGGACGCGTACCAGCTCGAGGACCTCAAGGCCCGCGGCGTCCCCGTCACCAACGATGACGCCAAGTACACGTGGAAGGAGAGCTCGGGTAACATCCTCGCCATCTTTGATAAGAAGGCGGTGCAGTTTGTCGACGCCGTACCACCAGCCAACGGCAAGGGCGATGAGGCCTACGGCATCATCCTAGACAACACCAACTTCTACGCCGAGTCGGGCGGTCAAATCTACGACACGGGCCGCATCGTCGCCGCCGAGGACGCCGTCTTTGCTGTGAAGAAGGTGTACTCCCTCGCTGGCTATGTCGTGCATGTGGGCAACCTTGTGAAGGGCGCCGACAGCTGCCCTATCCCGGCCAGCGCCAGCGTGCAACTGCAGGTGGACTACACGCGCCGCCAGCCCATCGCCTCCAACCACACCTCCACCCACGAGCTCAACTGGGTGCTGCGCAAGGTGCTCGAGGAGGACAACCCGGATAGCTTCATGCAGGTGCAACAGAAGGGCTCCCTTGTCACGGACGAGATGCTGCGCTTCGACTTCTCCTACAACACCAAGGTATCGAACGAGGACCTGGAAAAGATTGAGTCCTTGCTGAATGAAAAGATCAAGGAGAAGCTGCCGGTGTACCGCCAGGAGGTCGCCCTGCAGGACGCCACCAAGATCAACGGCCTGCGCCACATGTTCGGCGAGAAGTACCCCGACCCCGTCAGCGTCATTTCCATTGGTGCGCCGATTGACAAGATGATCGCGGACCCCGAGAACGCGGAGTGGCGCAAGTACGCCGTCGAGTTCTGCGGCGGCACCCACCTGACGAACCTGGAGGATGCCCAGCAGGCCGTCATCCTCTCGGAGGAGGCGCTCATGAACGGTGTTCGTCGCATGACCGTCGTGACGCGTGATGGCGCTGCCAAGGCTGTGGCGGAGGGCAAGCCCCTCAGCGAGGAATGCGAGAGCCTCGTCGCGCAGCCCGCGACGGCCGCGAACGTCAAGGCCCTCTCGGTGCTGAATAAGAAGGTGGGCGACAGCGCGGCCCCGCTGCTGGTGAAGAACCGCCTGCGCGAGGCGATTGATGCCGCCATCAAGGCCCAGAACGCCCAGCTCAAGTCGCAAGGTGCGGAGAATAAGCTCAAGGCCCACGCCGCAGGCACTGCCGCCGGTGAAGCCCACGACGCCGCCGCCGCACCGTTTCTTGTGCTGCAGATCAACGACTATGGCGCGGAACGAGAGCCACTCCAGGCCTTTGCGGATGGCTTCAGCGCCGCCGTTAAGGGGCCCGTCGGCCTCTTCCTCGTGGGTGGCGATGGTGAGAAGGCGCTCGCGATTGTGACGCTGCCCGCGGCTTTTGTGGAGAAGAAGCTGTCCGCGGCGGCATGGGCCAAGGCGTCTGTGGGGAAGGGCGGTGGCAAGCCCAACGCGGCGCAGTCAGGTCTGCCCGCCGCCCAGGCCGACGCTGTCGTCAAGAAGGCAGAGGAGGAGGCGGAGAAGATGAAGGCCTCTCTGTAAACAGCAGGAAAGAGGGAAACAAGGAAAGCTGTGCACCCGCTGCTCTCATATCCATCTTTTGTGACGCTGCTCAAGTGCACCTTTCCTTTGCCCTTCATCGCCATCGCGTGTCCCCCTCCTCCCCCCCCCCCTCAGGAATGTTCTGAGATTTGACATCTTCTCAAGCCATGACAAATACAAGAATCTGTTTATCTTTGTTTGATTCTTCTGTGTGCTATTGATGCCGTTGTTATGAATCCTTAATTCGATCGCGGAGGCGCTGTGGGAAAGACGCATCGGTTTTGTGCTGGGGTGCTCTGTGGCTCTGCGACTCACTTCTGCAAGCCTTTGTTGCTGTTGTTGTTGTTGTTGTTTTCTCGTCTTTTCCAATACACCCAGGTCTAACCTCAGGCCAGCATCTCCTACAAAGGAGTGACGCGTGCGCAGGTTGGCGAAAGGGAGAGGAAAAGAAAAAAGAAAACGCACGCTGACAAGCAGACGGGCACCCATATCCAACCAAGGAATCCCCTGCACCGCCCCTCTTTTCGCTTTCACACTAATTTACACGCGTGCGCTCGCACCCATGCTCTACACACAAGTAAAAATAAAACGCAATGCCCTTGACACAATGCGATGTCATGAGAACCGCTAAAGTCGGCGATAACCTAATCGAACGATGCCACACACACCCAGCTACATTGGTGTGGCCCACATGTGGAGAGGAGAGATGGCATGAAAAAAAAAAAAAAGAGGGGAGCTCCTGCCTCGTGTGATGCCCTGGGATCGGATGGGCAGGGCTTTCCTCACGCCTCAATAAACCTTTTCCACATCGCACAGCAGCACAAAAGCAGAGAGGATGGGACGCCGCTGAAGTAGGCTTTGTTTCGCCAACGAAGAGCTGGCGTACCTCCAAGGAAAGAAAAAAAAAAAGATGAAAAAAAATCGCACGGCCACTGCGAGCTCTATCAACAGGTACCTGTCAAACAACCTTTTCCTCTCTCTTGTTCTCTCCTCATTACATCGCACTCTCACATACACGTAGTCTTCAGTAATCCTTTTTTTCTTCTCTCTCTTCCTTCTGTCAATCGACCTTGTGTACAGCTCCGAAGAAGAGAAGCGCACTTTCTAATACAAACAAGGAACGTATACAACAGGTCCTACACGTAACTTCACCTGTCTGACATATACCAACGAAGTTTGAAGACAAAGTATACAACCCCAGACGTATCCCTTTTTTTTTTTTTTTTACGTCCTTCTCCCTTTTCCTTTCCATTTCTTTGTTCCTTCCCTCCTCTTCTTCCCCACCTACCCATCCCTGTCTTTTTTTTTCCGTGTGTTCTTCCTTCTTTTTTTTTACTTGTTTCTCTTACCATCTTCCTTGTGACTAACTGACCCATTTTCCTCTCTTTATCTTGGCTTTCTATTTCTTGATTTTACCTCGACACTCACTCCCCTCCCCCACCATTGCATCGACTTGCTCCTCCGGTCTCTCGTTTTCTTTCCTCGTGTATTGATACACTCATAAATCGAGCACCGACTTCATTCTCCCCCCCCCCACCCTCACCTTTTCCCCTTTCATCTACCTGCAAGACCTCTTGAGATTTCCCTCTCGGACCACTCCGTGACCTCAGCAACGTACTTCACAAAGGAAGAAAGAGAGAAAAAAACAGAGTTTACCCTCCGTGCTATTACAGAGATCGACCCGACACACTATTTTTCTCCTCATTGTTCCGACACACACACAAAAACGACTCGTGACACTTGTCTCTTTCTCCCTAACGACTCTGCGAACTTTTTCCCTCTCTCTCGAGCTTCCGTCAGCACTTCGTTCCCTTTCCCACGCAGTACCATCCCCTTCACGTGGTGACTGACCCCCCCCCCCCTTGCTGTCTGCTCATTTCTCACTCATTCTCGTAAGGCTAGCCTCGTCTCAATTTTGTTTCTGCTCTCTTTCCTTCTTGCTCACCCCCACGCCTTTCCTCGTCTCATTCTCCTCATTACCGACCCACCACCCTCCCCCTGTGTGACTACCAACCTCTCTTTTCTTCCCCTCGAGAAAAAGAAGCACCTTCTGTGCCATCTGCAAGCTGAAGACTGAGAAACAACACGTGAAGACTCGAGAACCGGCAGCGGAGACGCACAACACTTCTTTTGAAAAAAGCACCTGCATCTTGGATATCTAAAACCTCGCAGATTTTTCTTTCATTTGTGCCCAGTCTCTTTGTATATATCTTATTATTTTTTGCTGCCAGCGTAACAACTTCCATCCTTCGCCATCCGCTCTTCGCACACTCTCGCCTTCATACGAGCCCTTTGTTTGTTTGTTTCTCTCTCTCTCTCTCTGTCTTTCTTTCTTCTCTCTTTCACGTACTCTTCTCAAGAATGAGCCACCACGACGCTAGCGCAGCCTCATTTGTGTCCGAGGATTCCCTCGACGTTGGCCCAGGCCCCGCTCTACACCGTGCGAACACTCTCACTCCCTCCAGCTTCCTGCGCCACCAGGCAGCCCACCAGCAAGAACAGACGCAAGAACGGGACCCCAGCACCAACAGCACCAACAGCAGCACCTGCAAGGATCGACGGGTGGCACGGGCTGGTGTCCTGGCCCTGGACTGCGCCATGCTCAGCAGCGAGTCCTCGGCCACGGAGGCAGCAACGGTGGCGGCAGCGGCCACACTGTCCGCCATGTCAACGAGTTCCACCATGGCAGCCTCCATCCCATCTGACGACTCTCCGCAGATCCTCTACTCGCCCGTGTACTCCATCGGATCGGCCATCTCTTCTGCCGCCAACACACCACACTGCCGCGCTCCTGGGAGCTACACGACCGTTGCGACGTCGCCTGGTGCATCCACGTACTACAGCAGCCGCGTGCTTCCGTCTTCTGCCTCCACCACGTCCGTGGTGAGCGTGGAGCTGCCGCACCGCGGGGCGTCCACCAACTCGGACAGCACCTCGGCTACCTCCTCGACCCATATTCTCCCCTTGGACGTCAACACGGTGAGCGGCAGCAGCAACGGCAACAGCATGGGGACCATTGTTCTGTCCATGCCGCGCGCCATGCGCCTGGGGGCAGGGGCCGCCTCGTACAGCTCCCCACCGATGCCACCGTCAGCACAAGCGACGGCAGCCTCTCTGTCAGGGACGCCGCTGCCATCTCCGAACGCCGCGCAGGCCGCCTCCCGTGCCACGCCACGCCTGCAGCCACCGCTCAAGACCGCCGCCCCCGCTCGCGCCATCCTGGAAGGTACCTACTCCTACTTCGTGATGAACGGCGAGCGGGTTCAGAGCCTGCCGCGTGCGTGCCCCTTGGCTCCCACAGCCGGAGGAAGCCACTCCCACGCCCATCTGTATAGCCGTACTCCCAACGACTGCAGCCTCAGGAGCAGCAGCAACAGCACGAGCAGCAGCATGCTCGCCGCGCCGTTCAAGGCAGCCCCACTGCCCTCGGCACTGGCCTCCTTCCCAATCACCTCACACGCACAGGCCGCCCCAACGTCGCAGCAGCAGCAGCAGCAGCAGCCGTCACAGCCCAATCACTCGGTGCTGCTGCGTGAGCAGGACGCCGCGGGCGACGATCTCTTCATGTCCAAGGAATTCCTCGCCTTCATGGGTGACTGCAGCGGTGCGGGCGTCTTCGCGGAGCTTTCCGGCACCACCTCTGCTTCGGCCAGCGCGAACAACTCCACGACCCAGGGCATCTCCGCCCTCAACGAGCTGGCGACCCTGTCGTCCACGACGAGCAGCACCACCACGGGCAACCACCCGCACCACTGCGCGGACCGCGACAGCGTGACGGTGCTGGCGGCAGCATCCGCGCCGACACAGCACCATGTCAAGTCTCTGTTCGGAGGCTGCAGCCTGAACGACGCGGGCGTCCACGACGCCACGACAAACAGTGTGGTGAATGTGGAGGCGATGAAGTCGTTTTCAAGGAACGGTGCGCGCCGCAGCATGAGGTTCGGCTCACAGATGTAACTATGAAAGCAGCATATTCACATTATTACTATTATTACTATTGTTGTCAGTAGTAATAGTATTGCAGGTTTGTCGCTGATGTTGCTGTTGAGAAATCCCACTGTTGGTTTTCGCTCTCAGATTCCAAAAGAAAAAGTCTGCCCAGCACTTCCTCTCTCTCTCTCTCTCTTTCTCACTCTGAGCGTACGTCTCTTGCAGTGCATTGCATGTTCCTTTAATTTTTATTTCTTTGTTTCGTGTCGATTTTTTGGTTTTTTTTACAGCTCCTTCAGCGACATCGATATGTGAAATGGGTCGCGTGTCCTTCAGAGTGTGTCCTCCTGCCATATGTGCCCTGTGTGTTCTTCTGTGTGTCCGTGATTTTCTTTCCTCTTCATGACCTCATACCCCGCTGTCGCTTTTACGTTCTTCCACGCTTCCAATACACAACCACGCCACCACACTCCTTCTTCATTCTTCTCTCTCTCTCTACTTGCTTTTGTCTCGTTTCACGTATCGTTTTACGAAAGGGCTACTCCTTCTCTGCTCCTTTATGTCTTCCTGCTCACCTTGTGTACGTGTGTGTTATTTTGCGCTTTTTTTTTCCTCATTGTCATCGCAGACCTTTGCTTTCCACTCCCATCTTCCCAACCTGGCACGTTCGAGCATTCATGTGCACTCAGGCCTTTCATGTGTGTGTGTGTGTGTGTGTGTGTGCATTACTATTTCTTCTCTCTCTTTCACGTCATGCGCCTCTGCGAAATCCACCATTCTCCTGCGACGTCCCTTCGATGCTGCATCCTGCCGAGGAACCTTCTTCGTTTCTCTAACAAATGAAAGAATCACGATGCTAAAAGAGTTTCTCTGTATCCTCGGAAACGCTGTCAGGATGGTCTTTGATTCTCACTCTACCCTTCTTCGTCTACCTTTCCCTTCTTTTTTTCGCACACACACCGACATGGCTACCAGACGTGTTGCGTTGCCTCTGTGTGCGTGAGTGCCCGTGCTGTCATGTTCTCCTTTTCACGTCTTCCCACGCTTTCTCCTTACATAAACAATGGCATTCACCTTTTTGTGTGTGTATGTGTGTGTGCGTGTATCTTCTTTTATCCGCGTGTTATTCCATTTCTTTGCTCGTAATTTCTTTTTTTTTCCGCATGATCCTCTTTCTCCCCCCTCCCCCCCCCCTTCCTCCTCACGCCCCTCTATTCCTGATTTGCACACTCCGTCTCGAGGAAATAAAAAGGCCGGAAAATTTCACAGAAATCTTAAAAAAGAAAAAGATTCATGAACACCACACCCAAAGCAACATGTGTGCATCTCACCCACGATCCCCATTCTACTCTGTGCCGTGTGTTGTTGTGCTGTTGTTGTTGTTGTTGTTGTTGTTGTTTTCGTGTCCAACAGGCCAAGCGTCCTTGAATTCAGTCTGGCCTTCTTCTTCTGTGCGTGAAAAGGATCAACACGGAAGAAGAGAAGACCATTGGACGTGGATGACACGATCTAAAGACAAAACCCCCTGTTGGATCACCATGTAGACAAACGTTTCAATGACCGTTGGAGCCTTTTTTTGTTAAAAAAAAAAAAGGCCTCGCTGGTGGTTGACAGATGTGCCTCCACACATGGGAATGACTTTCTTTACCTTCGTTGGGGCTCTGTGTGTGGGTATGGGTGTACCTACCGCTGTGGCCACTTGGATACGTCCATGGATTCCCCACTATTACCAATGAGCTGGAAAGAGCAGAAAGAAAGAAAAGGTGAGGAGTCCTTGTCTCCTCCCTTACGTCTCTCCGTTTTGTTTACAACATCTCGACAGGGAGGTGTTTCTCTGTCACGCTGCGCTCCATCGCATGTGCCCAACACCAAGAACGTTGAGGAAGACAGGGAAGCATGGGAAGAAAAGGGTCACTCCTTTCGACGCAATGTTTCACCATAGGAACGCACGCCACGCGAGAGGGAGCGTTCTTTTCTTTTCAAACGTGTTGGAAGGAAGCCACGAGAAATAACAGTAGCGTGAGAATGGGGTATGAAAGGAAGGAACTCTGTAAAATGAACGAGAAACGATAAGTAGTCTGTTGATTGTTTCACACGTTTGGTTCCTTTACCTTCTCAGGGCATGAAAGTGAGCCTTTCACGTTTCTCCCCTCCTGTGGGAACAGAACTTTGTTTCGCACAGCACGGCGCGCATATCCTCTTTTTTTTTTTTTTTGGACATCTCAAATGTTTCCCTTTCACGTTCTCCTCCACTGTTTTTCCCCTTTGATAATACGTTTCAGTCTCATCTTTCATTATTGTATTGATCCAATTTACGTGCGACTTTACTTTTTATATCAACGTCTTTTCCTTTTATTCGGTTCCTTTTTTTTCTCTCACTCTATCTATATTTACTCGTTCTTTTTTTCTTTTCATTGTTCTCCTTAAGTCATGTTTTCAATGTGTTTTACGAACGAATCATTCGGCATGCGCGACCTGTAGTGAAGCAGAGAGGAAACAGCGGGCCATGACGGAGATGTCTCTCCGACTCCGCATTCCCCTTCCCCCGACTCCCCTTTTCTCTGCAATTGCCTCCTTGCTCTACTTGTGTGGGCTTTCCCTTGTTCATCATGTTCTCTATCCTTCTTGGAGCCCTTCTTTGAGTACGGGTGTTGGCTCAACGTTTCACTTCCGTTGTTGTCGCTGTTTTCGTTCTCACTCGTTGTTTCGTTTCTTTGATCGTTCAGATGCTTTCACCAGCAGCTATGTCGCCCCTCCTCCCCACCTTTCTTTCCTTATATCCTTCACTTCACTTTCCTTGTTTACCCCATCTGTGAGACATGTGCCCAAGTTATTTTTGTTTTTGTTCTTCTTCTTTTTTTTGTCAATTCACACATACGCTGCTGGTTTCTTCCTCATTTTCTCTCCTGTCTTTTCCTTTCCAGTGTACCAGAGAGCATGTGGTTATCTCTCTCTCTCCCTCTCTCCCTCTCTCCATCCTTCTCTCTTATTTCCGCCCACACGCCTACCACCCTCTCCTTCCTTCTTTTGACCTCTGCATCAACAGCGAAGAGGCAAGGATCCATTTCATGTTTATTCGGGAAACTTTGTTTCAGGTGCTCATGCACTTCAACCGTGATAGCCTAACATACGGAAAACGCAACCGTGAAAGTGAAAAAGATCCACCTCTCGCAATAGAAATAAGAATGATTTAAAAAATAATAATGATAATAACAATACACACCTCTCCTTTTTGTTTGTTTCGGAGAGACACACTATCTGAAACAGAGAAACTGAGAAGGTAAAAAAAAAAAGAACGACTCCCAAGTCTGAGGAAAAAATGGAAAAGAGAAAAAAAAAACTCCAACGTTGCGACAAGACGATTCAAGGGCGTTGGTGACACACAGCGCGCATCTGTGTTTGCGTGATTCGTGTTACTGCACACGTCCTCCAGTTTCTTGTCGTGTGTGCGTTTTGAAAGCGTCAAGAAAGAAAGGAAGACGAGCCTTTATTCATGTTACTATTAACTCGTTAATTTATTTATTGTTACAAAGATGGATCTGAAGGAAAGCAAACACTCATGAGAGTGGCTCCTTCAGCGTACGACAAACGGCATGTCCACTCAATGAGGGCAAGAGGAAAAAGGCAAACAGTGGGAACGGGCACGAAGGGAACGTCAGACCTCTTGAACACAGCTGTTCATACCAACCCCTCGGGACGAAGAGTTGAGAGGAGAGAGAGAGAGAGAGAGAGCAACAGCAACAGGAGTGAAAGGGTGTACACGTGCCGTGCGCTCACCCATCAACGTGTGCAGCTTGGGTCGCGTGGGTCCGGCCGTCAAACCGACGTCGTCACCACATCGGTTGCTGGTCGGGAGTGCTTGGAGGCAACACAGCATTCCCGCGTACATGATAATTCTTGTTTGAGAACGTCGGTGAATGTCTGTAAGTTCCTTCCCTTCTTTCCTGTTTGGGTGCACCGTGGATTCCTCCATTATTATAAATGTACTTTGTACGTATGTGTGCTTCACTATCTGTCCTAAACCCAAGGACAATTCGATCTGTAGAACATAGTCCCTCGCTCCCTCCCCGCACTCCACCCACCTCCGCCATGTTGGTGCCCACCGCCCATCCTACTCCTTCGTCTTTATGTGCCTCTCTCTCCCCCCCCCCTCCCTTCTTACTTGCCCCCCGTTTATCGTCGCTTTTCCTTCTGTTTCCCTCTGCGTTGAGGTGGGCACAGCGCACCAACGAGGAAGAACGAGAAGAGAAAGGAGATGCAGCAGCACCCCTCATGTTTCATTCCCACTTCAGATATGCCTCGGTCCTTTGTTCTCCTCCTTCCCCCTTTTTCATGCGTGTGTTTGGCCCTTCTTTACTTTTTCCTCCATCCTGACCCTTCTCTGTACATGACCTCACCGATACCATCCTCTCTTCCCTTGTTCCAAACCTCCCCTCCCCCGCATCCGGGTCACATTCGCTTCGTTGCCATGTCCTCTCCTACTTTCCCACGTTTTCTATATTAAACTTTCCCTTTCCTCCTCTCTCGTGCACGTTCTCTCCGACTCTCCTATTTCAACCAACAGCGATGAATGAGGGTGATAAAATTGTGAAGAAGTTTGTGTGATTCAGACACATTTCTTTCTCTTCTCCCCACGTCTCCCTATATATGCACAGTCACCTTTGTTTCTCATCTATACCTCTCTCTCTCTCTTTCTTTCTTGTGTCTCAACGATGTCCTATGTGTGTCATTTTTTCTTTTCTTTTCCTTCTCTTCTAAGTTTCTTCTTCTTCCTCTTCCCCCTCCCCCCTCTTTCCTTCCTCCACAATGCCTTACTCACTTGTGACCCTAATGTTCCTTCCTCCTCTGGATTCATTTCTCACCCACCCACCACTCTCCCAACCCCTCCCTTGTTTGCTGTACATTCTGTTCTTTTTATACTCTTACAAGATTGGTACGATTATTATTACCTTCTCTTCTGGGAAGCTACTTGGCCCTGCACCGCTTATTCCCTCCTGCCTTCTCCCTCTCTCGCTCCGCGGCAATCCCACAAAAGAACTCGAGCGGAGAAGAAAAGCGGGAGGGAATGCCAAGTACGCAAAAGAAAAGAGACAATGCAACCGCAAACTTCTGCTGAAGGCCCGTGTGCGCAGGGCTGTGTCATAGCAAGGGAGCAATGCTAGGATAATGGAACCTTTTGAAATGTAAAATAATAAAATCATTTTAAAATAGTAACCGCAGGCTACGCGGAGACCACAAAGCACTCCTCTTTCACTTTCATTTTCGTGTTGCTGTTGTTTTCTTTGTTGTTGTCGTCGCTTCTTTACCTCGTCATCATCACTCGCTTTCTCTCTCCTTTTTTGCACTCACAACTTCATCGTCTGCCACTTTGGCTGGATCGGTTCGAGGAGTAGCGCCAAAGAATGAGAAGAGAGCTTCAAAGCGGGAGAAGAGGATGAAAATTCGAAAAAAAGAAGAGCTCGACAGAAAAGAAGGCGGCATCGACAGCCACAACAAGCAGCTTCGTGCGCCCACGAACAACCAACCGATGTGGAAAGCAACACACTGTCAAGGAACAAGACGGGAAGGAAAAGGAAAGGACATGGGCAACGTAGTCACGGTTTCCACCTTTTCGTAGTTCAGATTGCGGCGGGAGGTAACCTCTCTCCCTTTCTCTCTGCCCGCTCTTTTTTTTTTTAATTTGTCTTCGCATCCGAGCGCGACTCCCTAATCACTCAGAAACGCCATTATTTCATGTGTGTATATCAAGTGGCTTTCCTGTAGCTCTCTCTCTCTTCTGCTTCTCTTTGTTATTTCATCTGTCGAAACTGCTGCTACGGTCCGTTGTCGCTTTCGTCACGCTCATCCTTCCCGTTGGAGTTCTGATGTCTGTTCGCTTGCGTGAAAGGATGGGAGGGACACACACCTTGTGTGCTTCGAGTACTAGTTCGTTTCGTTTGGTCTCTCTCACGCAATGGCATGGCATTACCCTAAAAAACCGCAACCAACCAAAGCTTCTGCGAATACAACCTTCCACTGTTTTTTTTTTTTGCTTTTCTGCTTCACTTTTCTTCATTCTCTCCCCATTTGCTCGTGTGCGCGCGTGTACGTGAAAAAAAAAATAACAATAATTCAACGTCTCCCTGCTTTCCCTTTTCATACCTCTGCCTTCTCTTTTTTTTTTGCTTTTCTGAGCGACTATGTTGGTTGAATACACGTTTTTTCTTCCGGCGTCTCTATGGGCTATAGGATGTTCTCGTTTGTTCCTCCTTGCTGTCACGTTTACCACTTCGTTCTCTTCTTCCTCTGTTCATTTCAACGATGTCCTCACTGACTCTTTTTCGCGAGTACGCCATTTTGTGGATTGTTTGCTTTCCTTTCTTCTGTACTATGCTGTTGTTGTTGTTGTTTTTGTTTTTGCTTTCTTTTTGTTTTTGGCCGGAAGCCAAAATATGTTCACTTCTCGAAACCATCTGCGGTTCAACCTGATCTCCTTTTTTTTTCAATCGAATCACAGCTACATTGATTTCGTTCTTGTTTTTTTTTTTTTTTTTTTGATTTGGTTTTTACTTGGTTTTTCGCTTTTTCGCTAACCCCGTTCACACGTACATACGTATAGATGTGTTACTACACATTGTGATTTCTCCTGTTATGCGCTTCCATGGGGCGAAGAGAAGTGAAAAGAAGAACATGATAAAAGAAAAGATTAATATAGAAAATAAAAAGTTTTCCAACGTCGAAATCGTACCCATCCCCTTCCCTCCTTCCCCTTTTCCTCTCACCTGATTGCATCCCCACGGCACACACCGCTGACCTTGTGTTCATCCTCAAATTACCAGGCCCTTGCTCCTCTTCTTTTTTCTCTCTCTTTTCTCTCTCTCCATCTCTTGCGCGTCAGAGGAGAAGGAGTGAACGGTGTGATACTGTGGTGGAAGCAGCAGGTCTCTGATTATTCGACTTACGAGAAGAACGTCCGCTGTGAAACATCTTCACGACATCAAAGTGAGCCATTATGGGACAGCCCCATGGTGTTCTGGGCTTCTTCTCGCGAGGACTGCCGCCCTCGGCTGTTCTGTTTTGTTCTGGGAACCTCTCTTTTTCCCTCAACTCTTTGGTGCACGGGGTTTCATGTTCAATGCTTCTTTCCTCTGCTTTTTTATCTTCTGCTTCATTTTTTTCCTCGTGATGATACGTTCTTTCTCACCAGCATGCTCCTCTTCCTTTTCAGACTAAGTTCTTGTGACAATTTCAATCACTGCTTTGCTAACTTTTCTCTTCTCTTTTTTTTTTTTGTTTACTGTGGTGCCCCCCACCCCCACCCCTCACCTCTTTCATGAATCGTAGCACATGTGCATCTGTGCTTTTTTTCTTCTTTTTTTTTTATCAACTTTCGTATCTTCCTGCTTTGCTTCACTTATACACAGACTGAGTTCTTCATGTGTGATACGCATTTATTCCACCTCTCCTCTTTTAACGGTGTATCGTTGCCTTCTGCGTTTCTCCATTGGTCGCTCGATCCGAATTCACCTGCATCGCAATGCCCAATAAGGCGAGTGCTCTTTCACTATCTCGCATACTCCCCCTCCCCTCTCTCCTCATACGCACGTACGAAGTCAATCATGATCCGTGACAAGAACTCACATGTGTTCTTTTCATTCCTTGACTCTGCATCCTCCTCCTGGTACTCGTCACGTTGTTGTTGTTGTTCTTGTCGAACTCACAATGGCATTTTGGCCCTGGACAATCGTCATTGTGCGCTTCTTCGGTAGGTTTTTTTTTTTTTGGAGCTCCTCTTCTCCACATTCTTCTGCCTACGCCCTTATTGCGGGAATATGGGCTCTTTTTTTCTTTTTCTTTTTTGGCTTTCCCTTTATACCTAGCCGTCGTTTCAGCTGAGGTTTCGCTGCCAGAGTGAAGTCTCGATTCACTCCTTGCTCGCTCACCCCCATACGCACACAAACCATCCCTGTGTGTTTTTTCGTTTTTTTTCTTCTTCTGCCTGCTCTCACGGATTGTCACTTGTGGAATGATTCAAGAAGGAAAGCCTCGAATGCCCTCGCTACACATCTCGTGATACGCGTGGTTTCCATCTGCGAAATCAGGGACTGCGCCTTCTCTCCTCATCCCCCCCCTCCCCCTCTGTGAATAACATCCCTTTCTCGGTTTCTTCGAGAAACTTTCTTTTCTACCTCGGATGGGGGGACTACCTCACTTCCGCCATGTGACGTTATGCTTTCGTTTCAGCACTCTCATTGTGATTGTTTCATGTTCATCAGCACATTCTTTCTCTCCTTTCTTTCTTGTCTTCTGTTTTTCCACTCTGCTCATGCTGAGTGTGTTTGCCGTCTGTTCTCCGTGCATGTACGTCAGGGGGCACTTCTGTGTGTGCCCCTTCTCTCTCCCACGCAGACACACTCTGCATGGAGGCGTCGCTTTACATTCTCTCAAAACAAACCTCTTCGACAGACATCGCTACCCGCGCCTGACCTTCTGCTTCCTCGAGAGACATCGTGCAAGCTCCCCTCGGCGCAGCTAGCGCAAGCTCATTCAAAACGCAGAACCTTATAGTTATTCCCATTTTTTCTATCTTTCGATTTTTGTTTTCTCTCTCTCTCTCTATGCATTGTTGATGTTCTTTGTTATCTGTCTGTTTACTTGGTTTCCTCTCTGTCCCTCCAGCCTTCCCATCATTTCCTCTCCGACGAAACTGTGTGAAGAAGCGACAGGATTATATCTTTCTTTTTTTTCTTTCTTCACTCCTTGGGCTGTCACGTTTCAGACCTGTGGTACGTTCTTTTTTTTTTTTGTCTGTCGAGGAACGCCTAACATGCTTAACGATAATAAACCCTACCAGGGTGTCAGAGTTGTGCCTTAACGCCAAAAGTCAGAAGAAGAAAGTTGAAAAAGAAAGAAGAAACCCTGACGCGCTCACTGAAGCATGTTCGCTTCCTCTTTTTCTTTCTCCTCCTACTTTCAAATGAGAGATGGGATACTTCCAGCTCGACGTTCTCTTCCTTGGTTTGCGCCTTCCAGAACCGTTCCAAGACTCTCCCTCTCCTTAACCAGGTCACACATTACTTATCTGCGTACGTGTGTTCTGCTTTACTTCTTCTTTTTTTGTTGTTACGTTGTTTGTTTGTTATTGTCTGCGGTTGTATCGATTGCGTTGCTGTGAGTATTATATCTTCTCTCTCTCTCTCTCTTTCTTCACCTTCGATCTGTTCCCCTTCCCTTTTTTCTTTTTTCTTTTACTGCTTTCAAGGAACTTCCTCGGCCCCTGAACGCCGATATGGCATGGCATAATCATAATAACTCCTCCTCTCCTCTTTCCTGTGTGATGCACCGTCACTTGGGTGAACCTCTACCAGGCAGTACAACACTCTCTCTCTCTCCCCTTCCTCACTCGATTTACCCTCGTCCATCTTTTCGCCGCTAACTATATCACCGGCTTCCCCGTGTGTTGAAGTGACCGAGCTTCATCCTTTTTTTTTTTTTAATGCTCCTTCTCAACTCTCACATCGTGGATCCCCATCACGCTCCTCAGCAGGAAACAAATCGCCTAGTCATCTCCGTTCGCCCCTCTCACTTTTTTTTTTATCTGTTTTCTGCTCGGTTGTCTTTTAATTCGCCAGTTGTGCTTTCATTTTTCTTGTAAATGGATCTATATCTCTATTTTTGTCATTCACTTCCGTCCCCCCCCCCTCTCCTCATTCATGGTCATGTTCCTACACCTTTCTGTTTTGTTTTGTTTTGTTCTGTTGTTTTACCGCGTTCTTACGCTTCCTCACTCTGCGAATATATCGTGATCAGATACTCTCCTCTCTTCTTCTCCCTCGCCCCCCTCACTCCTGAGGTTTTATCGGACCTCTCTCGGAGCTCCGTCGCGTCGCAGCACATTCTTGTCCTCCTTTCTTTGTCGTTGTCATCACGTTTGTCGCTTGTCCATGCTGTGGGAATGATATGCTCTCATTACGCGAGCAGGCAGCTCACCACAAGGGTGCACAAACAACGTCGAGAAGACAGCGAACTATTAAAAAGAAACAGGAAAAAGCGATGACGCAGGGTGTTACAAAACAGAAATACGTATTCGATCACTCTCTCCTTATCACTTCTGCTTCCGTACTTTTCGCGAGCCACTCTTTCTTTTCATCTATAAATCTTCCCCATACGTTTCCTCCTTTCTCCGACTGTTTTCATATCGCCAATCAGGTTGTTGTGGATCTCTTTCCATTTCACTTCTCTTGGTGAGTACGAAACCGAAAAAAAAAAAAACGAAACGTGTCGACATGACAGTATTGCATGCAGGTGCAATGGCCAGACTCTGCACGTTACCAGAGGGCCTTTCACCTAATCTCTACCTCCCTTCTGAATCAGAAAGTTCAGGGTAAGAATAGGAAAGGACGGCACACACACACATGACTTCCTCCCTTTGTGCGTTGTCTTTTTTCTGGAAAGATAACCGAAGGCAGAAACAAGTCACACTTTCACGAGCACATTCATGACAGGAGAGGAGAAAGTAAAGCTCGACGCTGTGTGATGTGGAACGACCTTGCATTTTCTCTTCTTTCACCTCGTGCTGCTCGCTCCTCTTCCTTTACTGTAAGCATTTCCATGTACCATTAGGAGGTTATAGCGCTCACACGCACACCATTGATTCGTAACGTCAAGCTCGCCGCTTCTGTTCAGCGACCAAACGGTCTTTGCCGCACGGCGCGTGAGCT
This sequence comes from Herpetomonas samuelpessoai, assembly GCA_030849835.1. Taxonomy (NCBI): domain Eukaryota; phylum Euglenozoa; class Kinetoplastea; order Trypanosomatida; family Trypanosomatidae; genus Herpetomonas; species Herpetomonas samuelpessoai. Next base: position 85,812 of record JASAOC010002048.1, read on the forward strand.
GTCTGAGCTCTTCTTCCCCAACTTATTCGGATCGCTCCCAGTTCTTTTTTTGTTGTTATTTTTATTCTCCCTTCATCGTCATAGATACTGTCGCTATACGTCACGTTTTGTTGTTACTCATCCTTTTCTGGGCCGTCGAAGTTTGAACCTGTTGTGGCTGCGCTTCTTTGCTCTCTTTTTTCCCTTTCCACTATCTTTTTTCTTAGTTCAAGGCAAGGGAGGTACACGTCTTCCTCAATGCTTCTCTGCAAGCGTCTGAACAGTCTCGTTCCCTTTGGGGCTGTTGTCACCCACGTGCGATGGGCCACCACCGCCACCACGGCCCCTAGGAAAAAGAAGCCATCGCGGCGGAAAACGAGCCCTGCTAGCACACGAAGCACTGGTGCACGTGCCACATCATCAAGTACAACACGGGTGCATCCGGACATCACCGCACAAACGGCAGAGGTGTCACGAGCAACGGCATCTAACCCTTCTCGCCCTCAGAAGTCACGCCTCGCCGCCACCACCGCTGCGGCTCCCAAAGGAAAGCAATCCACTGCAGCGTCTGTGTCATCTTCGTCGTCCTCCTTGTCTCCTGCGGAACCATTGTCAGATCGTGTGGACCCCGCTGCCGCCGCGACCGCACGCAAGCAAATGGAAGAAGCGGATGTCCGTCTCACGATGCGGCTGCTCATGTCGCGGCACCTCTCTCGTGAGCAGGCGATGCGCAAGCCGGAGGAGGTGAAGCGCGAGGAAGAGCGGGAACGGCTCCGCAAGCGCCTAGAGAAGCGCATGCAGCGGATTGAAGAGAAGAATAAAAACTCGGCACGGCTGCTGGCTGCTGGGGACGCGGCGGCCGTGGGCGACGGCATCCTTCCGTTCTTTGCAAACACGACACAGAACCCATTCGACAGCTTCAGCACCAGGAGCGAAGGGTCTGCAGGAAGCAAAGACCGGACCGCGAACTGGATGCGTCCGAACCCGGTTGGACTCTCAGAGGAAGGAGAAGAGCAGGTCAACGATGGCAGCAACACCGACCTGATGTGGAACGCAGAGGACAACTCCCCGTTGACCAGCAGAAATGGTGGCGAGGGACGCCCGCTTTCTTTGATGACCCTCACACAGCCGGACCTGTCTGTGTATGACAGCGAGCATGACTATCGCATTCGCAGCGAAGACGTGGTGCGGGCGTCGAGCACCGCTGGAAAGGACGCGCCGCGTGGATCGTTGTCTTCCAAAACTCTATCCGACATGGACCAGTATGGGGAAGCCATGGGGTTCACGGAGGATGTGTTCGCGGCTGCGGTTGGCCCACAGGGAACCGCTGAATGGGCTGCGGCAGAGGTGTTGCCACGCGACGGGCGCGCGGCCACCAGTCTGTTGCGCCGAGGGATGCTGCCACAAGAGGACCATGACGACGAAGACGCAGATTTTTCTGTTCGTGCCTACGAGGGCAATCATCATGATGACACAGATCTCTAGATGACGCAAGGGAAGCACCTGCCAGGCTCTCCGTACGCTCCTCTTTCACCACGCCGTGTTTCTCTGTGGTGCACCAAAGCTGAGATATTCCAAGCACACCTCGCATCAAGCGTGACTGCGCAACACAGGAATTTGTCAAAGTATTTATTTAAAAGAAGGAGAGTTTAACATTCACCTCAACACCAGACAGGAAACACGCTCCGCTGCCCCGCAGAACACAGCTTCCTGTCCAGGAGAGAATTCCTGAAGGCTTGGTCTCCCCTTTGGTGAGCCGAAGCAAACCTCTCATGCACCCGTTCTATGGACGAAATCGTTATTTGAAGAAGAAAAAAAACTCGTTATTTCCTTGTGCTCCTAAACCCCCTCCACCGCACACGCATGCGTCTGTTCTAGCTAGCTGGTGGAAAGTGACCTTTCCCCTTTATTTTTCGTTTCCCACCTCTTTCTCTCTCTCTCTCTATCATCCACCTGTCCAAAGGGAACAACACAGAGACGCTTTTTTGCGATCCTTGATGTTTTACCGGCCGGCGGTGCCATTGCCCGCCGAGGCGCTCTCCCGACGGAATGTTGAATTCACTGTAGCGGCCTGGCGCGCCGGGGTGCGACCCGATCAGCGCAGTGCCGATCAGCTCCGTGAGCTCTCCGTTAGCTTTCCTCTACTCACCCGCGATGTTGCACAGGTGCAGCTAGGGGCAACCACCGCAACAGCCACTGTTGCCTGCGAACTGGTGGAGCCGTCCCCGTACCGCCCCAAGCACGGCTTCTTCGAGGTGAGGGTGCGACAGATCATGCACGAGCGCGACCCTGTCAACCAACCGCGTGAGCTTCGCCGGCTGGGCCTCTTTCTGGAGCGACTGATGAAAGGCGGTGTGGTGGAGACTGAGGGGCTGTGCGTGCTGCCGGGCCGTCGGGTGTGGAGCGTCTCGCTGGATGTGGTAATCACCAACGACGACGGCAACGCCTCTGATGTGGCCCAGTGGGCTGCCATGGCCGCCCTCATGAACTTTCGCCGGCCGGAACTCACCATTCGCGGCGACAGCGTCATTGTCCACGCGCCGCATGAACGCGATCCAGTACCGCTCTCGTTGCACCACACCCCCATCTGCTGCTGCTTCGCGGTTACCCTGAACCCCGCCGCGCTGGAGGTGGAGCGGCGCACGGCAGAAGTCCGCGGAGGTAGCACGACTGGTGACCTGGAAGCCAACAAGCGTGCGGCGGCCATGGCGGCGGCGGTCGCTCAGAATGCCCTCCGCGTGGTGGTCGATCCATCCGCGGAGGAGCGAGAGGCGGCGGCCAGCACGGTGACGGTGGCGGTGAACGGTGAGGGGCAAGTCTGCGCGTTAGAAAAGGGCGAGGGCTGCGATGTACGCTGGCCCCAGTTGCAGGCGTGCACGGCCATTGCCGCCGCGCTTGCACCTCGCGTGCTGGAGGCTATTACGGCGGCCATGGCGGCACACGAGGAGCGCCGGAAGCAGGCAGTGAAGGGGCAGTTCCTCTGGGCGCAGAGCCGCAGCGGTGTGGGCAGCACCGCCACCCCTGCCGCGAGTGGCGTGACAGACGAGAGGGCCGCAGCGAAGGAAGCGGGCGCGGCGACTGCCACCCCTGCCGAGACGGTGGCGGCACCAGACACGAAACGGTCGCGAACAGAGACGGCGTGAGGGTCGAAGTTGTCCCCAAGGGGACAGCAAAAAAAAAAAAAAAAGAAGGAATCACGCTGGTGGGACGCAACGATCAATTCTCAGGCCTATGCACACACCGCGCGAGGCGAGCGCCAAAAAGAGAATGTGTTCGCCACTGGAGATTCTGTCCCCACATTTCAACATGTTTGCTGGACCTTGCGCGCCCGTGCGTGTGGCGCCTACTGGGGAGCAAGAGCGGGATGCATCCGCCTTTTTTTCTACGATTAATCAACTCTCTACGTATCCAACGAGAGTGTTAGTAACCAAAAAGAAACACAAAAAAGAAAATAAATGAAACAGTAGAGCGCTCCTCGACTCTTTGAGAAGAAAGAAATTGCCTTCTGAGTCGGAAGCTCTTGCCCTTCGCTCTATGCTGTCCTCTGCATTGCACTGCGCAGGCGTGCAAGGTCAGCGAATGCAGGTGCGCCTTGGTGTTTCATGAGCCCCCCCCCCCCCCCCGTTCCCTCCTCCAACTAATGTCAATGCGATATTCTTTTCGATTGACGGGAAGTGACGCGCTGTGGAGTACGCTGACGGAGGAAAGTGAAACAAGCATAAAAGAGTGGTCGGCTTTGGCTCTCTTGTAAGGAGTCTCACCCCGCAACATACAAAAAAAAAAAAAACAATTTTGCTGTCTGCACAATTACCCTTCCTTTTTTTTTTGCCTTCTCTGACATACATGTGACCGTAGAAACTTAGCGCAGAGAGACAGAAAAGATACGCCTCTTCTGTCCTTTGTTGTTGTTGTTGTTTTTTTTTCCTCATCGCCCCCTCACCGCGACACTTTTGTAGTCGCAGGCCAGACCACGGAAGGAAAAATTGCGAGTAAGGAGGAGAAAATCGACAGAAAAACAATCGGTGAGGTTAGAATACCATTGAGAAACAGAGATAAAAGCAACCTGGACGAGCCGTCACAGAAAAATCACGCCCAACGAAAATGCTTGGCATCCGGAAGATATACCCGAGCTCGGCGATTAACGCCTCTTGCTTGTTGCGCCTCCACCAACCGACACACACGAGCGGCACTGGCACCGCGCCGAAGGAAGTTCTTCTGGCAGCGATTGGCGACAACGTCGAGGTATTTGATGTTACCCCTGAAGAGTCCAAATGCTCCTCCTCTGGCGGCGAGGACCCTCTCTTCACCTTCACTCCTCGTCGTCACACGTTTCTTGTTGGCGCCAACGTCCTCCTGATGATCCCTCTGCCCAATCAGCTCTTTCTCATCTGGACCCGCACGCTGGAGCTCGTGCTGGTGCGATACCAAGCCAATCTGGCACCACCCGCAGACCTCGCCGCCGATCTTGATCGCGCCGGCGGTGCGGAGCCGCTGTGGCAGCCTGGGTGGCGCGACTGGTGCGTCTGCGGGCGGCTGCGCCTCGCGGATCGGCCGAAGCCTTCCCAAGTCAAGGTGCGTCAATGGATGCCACGTGACGAGCCGCAGCTGCTGGTGCTCCCAGAGGAGGGCGGCACGTGGGTGGCGGTGGTGGGTCACCTCTTTGTTGGGGTAGCGCACCACTTTTTTATTCAGATGCCAGAGAACGGCGAGGGCTCCCTCGCCGCACAGGACGTGTGCTGGCCACCACCGCCCACATTCCGTTATCTCTACAGCCCACTGAACGCACCGGACCCTAAGACGGGCAGCAGCGAGATGTTCCTTTTGCAGGGGCCGTACAGTGGAACGGCACCAGGATCGGGACTCGGGGTGGTGACTTCTGCGCACATCCCAGACGCCCCAGACCCTGACGCGGCCGCGGCGGGAGCGCCCGCGCCGACCCCTCTGTACGATCTCATTGACGAAGACCTGCTGCACGTGCTGCCGGTCGAGGAGCTCGTCAAGCGAGCACAGCTGAAGGCGAAGGAGGCTGAGGCGCGGGAGTCGCACGCAATGGCGAAACCCAAAAAGAAACACCCCGCCCGTGCCGCAGCGCTGGTGTTCCATGATATGACACAGGCGGATACCCTAATGTCGTTGCCTTTCTCGACGAAGGAAGGGCGAAGGATCGTCGTGGACATTCCCAACAGTGCACCAAACCTTCCTTATTGGCGCATGCACGTCTATCACCGGCCTTACCTAGCTCCACAGAGTGAATCCTGGAAGTGGAAATGCCCGCGCAGACCTGGCATCATGTATCACTCCGTGTCATTTCCTGTGGACACCGCCACGGGCAAGGAGCGATGCATGACGACATACTTTTCACGGACTAGCTCCGACGACAGCACGGTGGTAGAAGAAGCACAGACGATTGACATCATTAATATGACAGACATCTGGACCACTCAGCCAGTGGACCGTGGCGATGTCACGCCAGAGGCGGACACGTGTCTGCAGCTGCGCACGGGCAAAAGCGTGCGAGACGCCCTTCTCGTCCTCCCGCGGTGGGCGGGCCAGGACAACCTTTCCTCATCCTCTATGATTTGGATCATTACAGAGGACGGCACACTGGAACGGATGACTCTCCCACCCCTTGGTGAACCGCCCGCGCCTCGCAAGATGCAATCCGGGGCCGACGTTGGCTTACCCAAAGACTTCCACCCCGCCCGCTTCCTCGCTGTCGGCGCTCGCGACACGGACGCGTACCAGGCCAAGTACACATCGCGGTACGCCATGATCACCGACGATGTCTCCTCCGTCTACATGCTGGATATGCACGAGCGAAAGGTGGTGGGGGCCCTGGTAGGGGACGGCGCACTGGCCAGCGCGTGCGGCGGGCCGGCGGGCACCTCGGACCTGTTCGTTGCCCACGCCAACGGCACAGTGCGTCGCCTGACCCCGTCGGTTCCTGTTCCTTTGCAGGCAGCGGCACCGATTCCCGTGGCAGCCGGCGCGGAGGGGACGGCGTGGCCGCAACCCATTCGCTTCGTCCAGCCACTCCTTCCTTCCACTGGCGAGGGCACGGAAACGGAAGCGGAGTCTGGCGAAACGCTACGGGTAGTGGTGGCCCCTGAGGAGGGCCCCGCCGCTCTCCTGCCTCACGACGGCTGCTGCGACGAGGAGCCCACCCTCTGCGCAGCACAGTGCAACAGACGACGCACATGCGCGGCTGCAGAGGCGTCGGCGCCCACTGGCGGCATCCTTGTCCGCTGCACCAAGCGTGCGCTGGTCGTGGGAGAGGCAACACGTCCGTCCCACGTCTTGCCGTTGCCTTGCGAGGCCATCTGCGCCTCCGTCACCGTCGCCACGGTTGAGGGGAAAGACGAGGACACTGTCTTTGTTCTTGCCGTGCTGACCACTGGTGAGCTAGCGCTGGTCACCAATCACATGCTGGGCAGCTGCAGCAGCCGCATCGATGGAGGATCGGATGCGGAGACGTGTGGTCCGTGGTCTGTATCACGGCTCCCCGCCCCTGCTGCGGCGCGGGCAACGGGAGTGACCGTGTGTGGAGTGGCATGCGTACGAGCGAACGCTGACGCGACGCATCTTGCCGTAGCCCTCGGTAGCTGGGATGGGCATATGTGCGTCCTTTCCCTTGTGATGGACAAGAGCACGGCTAGTTGGCGTGTCGGCGATCCACCTGCTGGAACCAAAGATGCAAGTCCTTGGTCAACGCCGTCCACAGCGGGCACGGAAGCAAGCGCCCAATGTCTGGTGCTCCTTCATCCAGGGACTGCCGCGCGCAAGAGCGATCTGGCGCCGGCAGCGTTGCAGCTGGTGGCCGCCCCGCCAATCGGCAACACACTTCTTTGGGTAGTGCGCAGCAGCCACGACGTTGTCTCCATTCTCTCGGTGACCGTGTCTGGCGATGAGACTTGTGATGCGGTGTCCGTCGCTATGTCAGCGGCGTGGCGACCTCTCGTGTACACTGCGAAGGATGTGCCCACAGAGAGCGCGGACGAGCGCGCCGTGGTGATGGCCATGGCGCTCGGGCCCCTTTCTGTGTTTAACACAGCGCGCGGTGAGAGCGTGGCGACAGCCGCCTTGGGCGATGGTACCCGAAGCGGTGTGCTGCTGCTGCACGGCCGCTTGCTCTCGTTTCTCTTCTTTTCCACCACCGTGCTGCAAGGCGAGGCCGCGCCGGCGGTGGTGACGGAGCAGCTGCGGGTGCATTTGGAAGAGGCCGCTGCGATTGCACCTCAGGAATGGCTTGCAGGCTGCGCCACCATCGACACACACGCGACAGGCAGCCTCGTCGGGTCCAATATGACAATGTACCTGGTGGGCCCCGACACGGTCTGTGCGGCGACAGTCCCACGGGAGGTAATGGAGTTCCAATGGCTGCGTCAGCCGCTCGCCATGAGCGAGGGCAGTGCGATAAAGGAAGGGTTAGGTGCCACAGCTGCGAAAGACACGGCAGAGGATGCCGTTTCAGAAGAGATGGAGATGCGTGTGCGCACGCCGCCCTCGTACATTGTCACCGCCTCCTCGGACGCACAACTCACTACCCTCGGTGGCTGCGATTGCATAGCGCCGTCCTCCTGCGACTGTGGACTGCCCCATCCCGAGACGTTCCTCTCTCACATGGTCTACTGCGCTCCTGCGGACACCGTCCTCGGCTTTCTCAACCGCGAGGCTGCAGGGCGGGACTCTGTGGTGGTTGCTCTTACCGGGGACACCCTCGCACCCGTCGCGACGACAACGACTCCGGGCCGCACCGTGCTCTGCGCGCAGACGATGCCCTTTTATCCTTCCCTCCCTGACACGGCGCCCAGCAACGGGCCACAGGACCTCGTCCTCGTTGGCACCGAGGGGTGCCAGGGAGGGAAGACGCGGCCAGCAATTCTGGCGGTGCTACCCAACCCGCTGCGCGTGGTGGAGACATACGTATTCGCAGAGGTGGAACCGGGAGAAGGGGTCACCGATATCGCCATCCATCGCAGTCGGCGCCGGGTCCGGCCTCGACGGTCGTGTGGATCGGGGAACCAGCAGCGAGCTGTGGCTCGGGTGCAAAGAGAGCGTGAGGAGGAGGAAATTCTCGTGGCGGCGTGCTGCGGCAAGACGGTGCAGGTGTTCCGGCTCGTGGGCTACTTATTGAAGCCCATTGCTGAATACACGAATGCGTGCCACTGCTTCACTGTTTCCTTCTGTCTCCCTTGCCTGGCGGTGGGTTGTGGTACGGGGGGCCACCTCTACCTTCTCTTGAAACGCGATCATCAAGACACCAGCACAGAGGATGGAACCGCAGACAACGACGCCAGCGGACAGCTCTTGCATGAAGACAAGCCGAGAAGGACAAGAGGCACTACCACAGCTGTCGACTCTCTCAGCGACGAGGACGAGGAAGATGAGAGCAGCGAGGGCGAAGAGGCCACCGTTGGCGTGCACGTCACCACGCAAGAGAAGGACGCAGCAGGCACGCGGGACGACGACGAGAAGACGAAGCCGGGAGAGTCGGCGCAACGACGGCGGCGGCCACGTGTGGCCCCGCTGCACGGCTCCCCGCAGGTGCGCATGCGCCTCTTCCCTGTTGCATTTGCCCCGAGCCTCACGGCGCCTCCTGTGGCGCAGCTGGGCTACCGCGGCACGCAGGCCATTCACACGGACGCGGACGGTAGCGTCGTTTTCACCCGCGTGGACCTGCTGCTCGGGAAGCCCAGCGGTGAGGCTGGCTTAATTGGCACCAAAAAAGCCGACTGCACGGCGGACATTTACCACTGCGTGCGGCTACCCTCGCCCGCCACCACGGTGACGCAGGCTGCTAGCTCCAACACCGGGGACGGTCACGCCGCGCTCTGGCGCCGCGTGCGTCGCCAGCTGCGGTGGAGTGGGGAGTGTGTGGTGTTGCGAAACAGCAACCCCCGCAGCGACGGCACAGGGCCGATGCGCGTCCTCCTGCCATGTAAGGACGGCGGCCTCTTCATGATGCAGGAGCTCCCGTGGGCGCTGGGCCTGCTGCTCATGCGGTTGGAGCAGACGTACACAGACCAGCTGGGTGCGTTCCTGGCGCCGGCCAAGGCCCTTGCTGGCGGCGACGCAGCGGGCCGCCCGCGCACCCTGTACGCCGGGGCAACCCGACCTGGCACCGGCAGCAGCCGCACAGTTCAGTCGGTCTTTTACGGGACGCCCTTCTGCGTCGCGACGGCTCTGCAAAACGTGCACCGCACGTTGCGCCGGCAGGCGGTCTTGTCCATTGACGCGCTGGAGGAGTTACTGCGGGTGTGGCGATCGGGGTGCGGCGCGACAACGCCACAAACGGCAGAGGACCGCGCCTTCTGCATCTCCACCGAGCTGGCGCGTGTGCTCAGGGAAGCGTACGGCGATGACGTAACGCTGGAGGACTGCGCAGAGGCGTGTGCGGCGTGGTAGGCGCGATGAAAATCCTGCTTGCCAGACAAGGGGAAGAGAGGGCGAAAGGGGAAAGAATATTCCACCCTTGCTCCATCCTCCTCCTCAAACCCCGCCACCGCCGCCCTCCCTTTCAGAACGATTCTGGTGGTTATCTTTAGGCACAGGCATGCCACATGGTGGATCACAAGGACCAGGAGAAGAAGAAACAAATTCGCATCATGGCTGAAGATCCGTCGGCGCAGGAGGTGCCATTACCTGACGGCACTTTGTCACATTTTTTTTTCTATACATGAACGCTGTTGTCGCATTAATCAGAAAACAAAAGTAGGAAAAGACAACTAGTGAAATGAGCACGAAGAGAAACAGAAAGAGCGTTTCTCTTAAGACATGCACACACACGCAATGGCGGTAAGCGTGATGTGATTGAGAAAAGGGGGAGTTTCTCTGTGATGTTGCTAGCCGAACACATGGCTGCATGATTCGCCGCGAGGACCACCAGAGAGCTTCAATAAAAGGTGGTTCAAGTGAATGGAAGGTCGGCGTGCTCCATGAGCTCGAAGCGCTCCTTCCGACCTCGCAACCATCACATAACCACGCCAACACTGTCAAGCACGCCCGTGTACCCTCCGTGAATAATGAAATATACACTTATCACGTGTCTTCATTCCTTTGTTTTTTTTTTTGTTTTTCTACTTACCCTGTGCCACCTCATCTTGTGTGTGTGCTGTGAGTTGCATCAAAGGGTACGCCAACCACCTTAGCGCAAGCACTCTCAACCTCCACTCTCTCTTTCTCTCACTCCCTGACATACACGCTTTCGATTTCACATACAAGCGGTCGCACGAACTCGCTTTCGATAATCCAATAGCGTAAACCTCGAGAATTCTTCGAGGCGTTTCTCGTCGCGGTTCACTCTCTCTCTCTCTGTTTCACTTCACGTTACATTTTCTTTATCTTTTCTCTACTTCGTTTACACGAGTTCGTTTTCCTTGAGAACCTCTGCTCACAAAAGCAAGTCCTAAACTTTGTTCTTGTGTGACTCCTCCTTGGCGCCTCTCCGACTTGCCTTTTTCTCCGGCGTCACACGCTTAACAGGAAGCAAACATCGCTCGTTCGAGCTGAGAAATTTTCCAAAGGGAAAAAAGGAGAAGAGCGAACGACATCAGGATTCATATTTCTCCACCAACTGATTTTCTTCTCTTTCCTCTCGGTCTCTTTACAGTCTAACCTTTTTTTTTAGTTTTGCTATACTAGGTTCGTCCCTTTGATTTTATTGTCACTTGTCTCCGTGCTGTTTTCCTCGGATCCCTTCCTGGAATACTTTGTTCACGTATATTCTCTGCTCAAGAGGCGAAAAAAAAAACACAAATATATCACTGCCTGAACCCGCCTTTCTTCTGTCGCGCGTTCTCTGGCTCCTTCTAAATCTACCACTTGTGCCTGCTTGTGTTTGTTGTCTGTCCAACGGAGCCGTGTGAACACGCAGCTTACTCGTCTGACCTCCAGCTCTTCTTTACCTTCTGTCGTTTTCTCCATTCCCCCCCCCCCCCACCCTCTCCCCTGCTCCCGCTTTGCTGCTTTACTTGAGAATCTCACACTCTCACACCGACGCTCCTCAGGTGAATCCTCTGGGCTGGGCTTAGCTTTTAGCAGCGCGTTCTTCGTTGATTTTCCCTCACTCCTTTTCTTCTTCCCCGTAGCGCACGGGGACAGGGAAGAAAACGCAAAGCAGGTGTGGCTTTCACGAAGACACACACACAAAAAAAAAAAAAAAAAAGCTTGTGTATCTGCACGCCAGGAGCGAATCTGTTTCTAGGAATTTTGTTCCTCAGGTGCTTGCGGATATTGCAGCAGAAGCAAACGTTGACAACAGTGACAGCGAGGACAAGAGCAATACGAGGCAGGCCACGGAGGGTAGAGCACACACATTCCACTATCTTCTCCAATCCCTTGCCCTTTGACGTCTCCTCTTCAGAGGCAGCTCTGCTTCCCGCTTTCACCCTTTTCGTTCCACTATCACCTTTTAAACTGAAGCTCCCTCGTGCTTCTTTTTCTTTTACTTTACAAATTCCAGAAGAGCGGAAGCGGGAGAAGTTTTTGACGATTTGTTTATTTTTGTTGTTTTAATCTTCCTCCGCGCAGTCCGCTTTTCCCCTGTTCGCTCTCTTTTTCCTTTCTTTTCTTTTCTCATCAAAGCGCGTGCACACTGCCCCACAACAAACAAGACACGCATTTCACGACAAGAAAAAGTCACGAATATCACTGTCCTGAATCACCTAATACTAGGCCCCGTTCCCATTCACAGAACCTTCGCGCAACCTCTCCTTCTTTCTATCTTTTTCTTTTAAATTACATTCTTCCTTCAGTCGAGGGGATAGCGAAGCAGCTCTTTGGCTTCTGCTACCACTTCAACTCCCCTGACGTGTTCTGCACCTCACTTCCCGTTTCTTGCCTCTCCCATTCTTCATAGAGGAGTAGGCCTGCGCGACCTTGTGTGACTTTCTCTTGTTCTCTCTTCCCTCGCTCACACACACTCTCTCTCACTATTTCTCTCCCTCTGTGTTGGGGTTTCGTTCATTTGTTTACCAAGTTGCACCTCAACGTTTTTAAGAAGTTTTTCTTAGTCCTCGCCATCTCTCTCCTCTTTGAACAGAAAAGGGGAAATAATAATTCTTCCAAGGTCAACGTCACTGGGAGTCTCCACATCAGTGAGCTCGCTGATATCATCCCTCGCTCTCATTTCGCCTCTTTCCCCACACCTTGGCAGTATCGGTATTACTGCATCGCTTTTTGAGAGTGTGTTCTGTGTTGCCCTTTCTTTCTTCGTTCTATCCCTCTCCTTCTCTGTCCACAGACATCAACTGCGGTTTATCAATCCACAGCACTGAAAGTCACGCACAACTGTTCTTCCCGTGCTACTCATCTCCGGAACGCATTTCGCACGTTTGTTCTTCCCTTTACCCGTGCGACCCGGTATTGCCTGTTTTCTCTTTACATTGAAGTGTAAATAGCTTTCTGCAACATTCTCTGCTCTTCCTTTTTTAAAACCCTTCTGCGTTCCTGAGACGGTTCGGCGATACCCAAAAAGGTTTGCAAGAAGAACGAGCAAGCGCAACCGAAAGCGTAGATACACCATGCAGGCGAACAATAGCGAGAAGAGCATCCTTGCTCAACTCAGTGGTTTGAAGCTGAGTAACGGTCGCACGGCCGCTGAACTGGTCAAGTTTCAATCCACGCCCCCGTCCGTTACTCCTAGTACATCGCAGCCGTCGGCACAGACGTACCACAGCACAGACGTGGCGATTGGTGGAACGAAAATCACTGACATCAGCAAGCTTCTTTCCAACGGTGCCGTGCGTCTAGGGACCCCACCGCCGACGACCACCTCAAACACGCACACACCCACACCAGCGGCGGTTACGACGGCGGTTCCGCGCAGCAGCGCCACGAGCGCGAATAACCAAGGCGGCAGCAGCAGCAACAGCAACCAGAAGAATAGCAATGCCACGAAGGAGAAAGAGTCACCCAGTGCCAAGCAGGCGAAAGCATTGGCGTTGCCCAAGCCCCGTTCCGAAATCCGAGGAAGCGGTGGTAAGGGCAACAGTAGTCAGAGCCACGCAAATCCTAATGCAGGCAGTGGCGGCGCCAGCCAAGGGAAGTCTGCAGCAGATGATCGGTCCTCTGGAAAGCAACATAAGGACGTACCGAAGCCCGCTTCCGCTTCTATTGCCACCACGACGGCCGCAGCAGCAGCAGCATCACCAACGGTCGTTGTCGGCAACACCGCCCTCAACCCGAAGGTGGTGGAATTCTTTAACAAGCACGCAGCACTGCAGGCAACGGCCGCCACCGCGCCTACTGTGACGGTGGGGAGCAGCGCACCGATCATCAACGTGGGGCCCGCTGTCTCTGCAGGGGCTGCAAGTCCCGTGAACAATAGCAGCAGCCCCAACAGCAGCGGGCACGAAGGCAAGCGTGGAGGAGCGCCGGCGGCAACCCAGCCCACGGCGGAGGAGCGCAAGGCAGCGCTGCAGGCAAACCAGTTCCTCCGCGACGCCTTTGGGGTGGTAGACAACTCCGATGCCGAACGGCCCATCATCCGCTCACTCCCCACGGTCCCGGCAGGGGGCCGCTACATTGTCGTGGGCGATGTGCACGGCTGCCTCGACCAACTCGAAGCCCTCATTGAAAAGGTTCGCTACCAGCAAGGCAAGGATTGTCTTGTTATTATCGGCGATTATGTGAACAAGGGACCGGACTCCATTGGCGTCGTGCAGGCCTGCATGCGCCACAAGGCCCTGGGCGTCCTCGGCAACCACGACTATACGCTGCTCAAGTGCATTGACCGGAATCGGCGGAAGCCCTTTCGACCAGAGGACATGCGTGACCCTGTGAAGCAGCTCGCCAAGAACTTTCCGCTGGACTGTGAGTGCTACCTGCGCAGCCTCCCCCACATCCTAAAGCTGCCCGAGTACAATGTCCTGCTTGTGCACGCGGGTCTGAATATCCAGCACACCTTGCTCGAGGACCAGAACGTCTACGAGCTCATGCACCTGCGGAGGCTGGAAAAGATTGTGACCAACGACCCTGTGCACCACAAGCGTGAGGTCGTGAAGTATCAAGCGGTCATCAAGGGGTCTGCAGGGGTGCCATGGGGTGAGCTTTGGGAGGGTCCGGAGCAGGTTATCTTTGGCCACGATGCGTATAGCGGCTTTCAAGTGCACCCGCGCGCCACAGGCATCGACACCGGTTGTGTGTACGGTGACCCCCTCACCTGCGTTGTCTTCAGCCATGACTCTCCGCAGGGTGAGTACATCAACGTTCCTGGTCTGCCCAAGTCCGCCAACGAACTGAAAGGCCTGCCGCCGCCAGACGCAGAGATTTACGAGCAGCAGCAGCTGGAGCTTGAGCGGCAGATTATTCGCCCCACGCCTCGCGCCACCCCGTCTCTGGCAAGCAACAGCGGTTCACCCATCTCCCAACGCCCTGTGTTTCTCTCCACCCCTGTCAGCCAGCCGCGCCCGCTGACGGCCACCATCACGAGCACCAACGCGCGCCTCACACCGGCGTCTGCGGCGGTGGCGGCCGCAATGGCCTTCCCCACTTCAAAGGTGATGACGCCGACGTCGGTGATGGGTGCCTCGACCGCACAGGAGGTGGCTGACGTGTCGGCGCGCGAGATGCAGAAGGCGACCCTGCTCGCCCTCTCCGCCGCCCACGAACTGACTGCGCTGGCGGTGGTGATCGCGATGCCAGCGTATGAAAGTGCACTGGACAGTATGCTGGAGGCCGACGCCGAGGACGACGTCGCGCTCGGATCATTCTGGACACCATTTGTGAGAAATACCTTGACGGCTGCACACCGCAGGCTGCGTGCCGTATCTAATCCCGCAACGCCCGTGACGACAACGGGCGCGCCGTCGTTGCCTGAGCTCGACACGACCGCGCAGCTTGCGGAAGATGCCCTGCTCTACGTCCTCGGCATCTGCGATGATCTGGAGCCAGTGCGCAAGGCAGTGCAGCCGCAGCTCAAGGAGATCCAAGCAGATGCTACTGTAGGTGCCAAGCTGTCCAAGGCCGCCAAGAAGTACGTGGACATTCTCGTTCGTTGATCTGGTAGAAGATGCTAAGCGACGGGAATAGCGGGGGGGAAAGGAAGTGAATAGACGCGGAAAGGAATGTCACGCAACAGATGTGACAGAAAAAGCGGGGACCCCACGCGTGTGTTTCGTTGCATTGGTTTTCGTCTTCTGCTCATCTGGCGGATGTTGCCTCACTCCCCCACCCCCACGTTCCTTCCCCTTCATCTGTACCGCAGCTACATCTCAAGTACGATCGCTTTTCGTATCAAACCAGGCTGCCCCTTTCTTCATTGTTTACTCTTGTTCGCTTTTCCTACAGCTTTCTACCCTTTCTTTTTTTATTTTTCAGACAGTCCTTTGTGGCCCTCCGAAGAATCAGTTCTATCCAAAGCCACTGACCAGCAGTTTGCCCTCGAACAAAGATGATTCCGGCTTCTTTAACCTCCCCCTCTACTGAAACAACGGAGGTAACAGAACGATCCGTATAACTATATGAAGCTTCTTCTCATTTTCCATACCTGAGCTTCAGCAGGGCTTTATCACATCTATTGAAATCGATCGTCATCACCGCATTTTACTATCTATGTTGCGCAGTCTCTTGTTTTTTTTCTTACACTTCGTTATTTCTGTGTGCTCCTTCTCCTTCTCACTCGCCTCCCGCTATACATTCTCTGTTCCTTCCTTCCATCAAGGACCGAATATGCAAACGTGCTGCCTTTGAGGTGCTTCTTGTTACACTTACATTGCCGTCTCTCGGAACGCTTGCCTTCTCGTTTCCTCATGGTAACGCAGCATTCTGTGTTATTTCTGAGCCGTCACCTCCGCGTCCTCTCTCCCTCTCCCCCGCTTTCTTTCGTCACCGTAACAGGCACGTCGCTTGTTATTGCTTTGCTGTCTTCCACTGTCACGGAGAAGAACAGTCCGCTTCCCTTGCGTCCTCTGGAATTTCTACAAACAGCCGAGAGGACAGATGAAGAAGCAGGGGGGATGAGCGCGAAGACTGGATCACGGCTCCCACAACGCAGCCGTGCAACCATGAGCGCGTGAAGCGCGATGGAACAGAGAGAGAGTGGAAGAAGAGTTTAAAAAAAAAAAACAGATGAGAAGCACATCTTATAATACTATCCAAGCTCAATGAAGTCTTCGAAGATTTTCTCTTTTTTTGTTACTATTATTTGCTTCCAAGTTTCAGAAAAAGCAAGGATAACATGTATTTTGAAAAATCCATAACGTTGTGGGAGCCGGCATCGAAGCGCACCAACGGCAACAACCTCTACCTCCATCCCGAACTCCCCCTCCCCATAACATCCCTCGATTCAGAACTGTAAACACAACCCTAACCGAAATGAGCCAGCGAGATGCCTCAATCGAAGGAGAAAGAAAATAAACAAGTATTTGATTTGTTTTCCTTCCTCTTTTGTTCTTTTTCCTTCTTCCTTCTTCCTTCTTCCTTCTTCCTTCTTCCTTCTTCCTTCTTCCTTCTTCCTTCTTCCTTCTTCCTCCCCTTCCTTCACTCACTTGTTCTCTTCTTTCTATTCTATTTCACGGTTTTCTTCCGCCCCCTTTAATTACTAAACTAAAACAGCAAAACCGAGAACAAAGGCAGTTCCACCACGGAGGACACAGCGACAAAATCACGGGCAGCACACTCACTGCGTGGGGGGTCGTCAGCAATAGGACAAAGCGATGGAGCGGCGCGTGCGCGGGATGTGCGTGTACGCGTGTGTGCGCGCGCACTTCAGAGGCACCCAGTCCGGGGTCACTGTTGTCGTTTTTTAAGGCAGGCGAGCGCAGGTACTTGTCACGTTATTTGATATATGGTACTCCTCCTTCTAGTCTAGCCTCGCTCCTGCGTGGCTGCCCGAACGCGTTCTTGCGTGTAGGGCGGCAGCCTCTTGTCATCTACGCCCATGAGTAAAGGACAACCAGGTGATCAGGGAAGCAGGTACAAAGAATGTGGTGAGCCTCAACTGACTTCACGCATTCCTCTCTTTTCCTATGAATATGCTTTCTTTTCGTTTCTTCAATATCTGTTTGTCGTAGTGGTATATCATCATTCACATCGTCATTCCTTCCCCCTCAAGCGGGTCACCCTCCTTTCCTTATTGTGTTTGCGTGTATAACTGCGCTGGTGGTTTAGCAGCTGACGCTGTCACGCCTCATCTTGTTGCTAACCCTGTCTTGGTGAACACGTATTCCTATGGAGCAAATCACAACGCTACGGGCAACGAACTGCACGAGCCTGCAGCCGCTGGGCAGCAATCTCGTCGCCGCCTGCGGAGCCAAGACCGCGTACCTGCTGGACACCGCAGAGAGGACAGAAGTGGGAACCTGTGTGGCCCCGCGCGACGCCACCTGCTACACGCTCTGGCTTCCCCCAGGCACGTCAACCGCACGGGATGTGGTGGTCGTTTACGCTACGCGTGAATGCGGCGCCGAGGATGGCTATCAGATTCTCCTTCAACGCCAGGACGAGGGAACCCGGAGCACCACCAACAGCAGCCAGTCCACATCCACAAGCGTCGTGCGCCTCGCGCTGCCCGAAGCTCCGGCCGGTCCGCTGCAGTCCTTGACAATGGCGAACCACACGGTGCTGTGCGTGCAGACGGCGTCTGCGGTGGCCTTCTACGCTCTGGACCCGGCCAACCTTTTTGCCGATGTGGGCAGCAACGGCAGCAGCAGCAGCCAGGAGGCAGCGGTGGTGTCAGTACCGAAGATGGGGGAGTGCACCGTGCCCATATCGGATGCCGCCGCACTCCCTTCCACGCACATCCTGCCCTCGCCG